>CM056055.1:69073917-69366512 GCA_029574335.1 Rana kukunoris
AATTATATTTAGAATTTCTTTTTAAATGAGATTTCTTTGCCATTATTCTTTCAGATTTTGGTAACTTTATTGCTACTGCCTCATAAGAATGCCACAAAACATCAGTGTCACTTGGCAAACCATTGTCGCATTGAAAGTGTTTGTTGCTTGAAGAAATCGTTTAGAAATGATGGGGCTACTGCTCTAAGCAGATAGCATTTCGGGTATGCTCCATTTACATAGTAAAGTGATTACATTTTTTAATAGCTTATGGGCCTGTGTCGACTGGCTTTTTTTTTTTATGTTGGACAACTGCTTATTCTTGAAAGCCATAGGGGTAGAAATAAAACAAAAATGCAAAGGTAATATATATGTGAAGAAGCACAGTGCAGCCCAAATGCCCAAAAAAAATCCAAAGTAATCAATAAATATACATATTTTAAATAGAAAATAAATACATACCTTATAAGTTCTGTGCATTTACATACATGTCCATAATACCACCTGATGTACAATCTTTTCCTTGTGTTGTGCTTTAACCACACAGTTTAAATTACAGACCAAAGTCCCATGTCCATCAAACCATTATATAAATAAAAAAAAACCAAAAAAACAACCAATGTTTTTTTACATGCTTTCGGCTATAAAACATACCCAAATATAATCAAAAATATTGACATTTTCTTTATCTCTAATTTCTTCATTAATTGAGGCCAAAATATATTTCGCTACATGTCTTTGGTAAAAAAAATCCCAGTAAGTGTATATTGGTTTACGTAAAAGTTCTAGCGTCTACAAACTTTGGTATATATACTGAAATTTGTGTCTACTTTTTTCAAATTAGTAATGGCTGCGGTCAGTGAGTTAATAGTGTGGCGGGGCACTCTTGACACTAACTGACACTTTTTTGGACCTGACTTACTGACATCACCAGTTACACTAATACAGTGATCAGTGCTGAAAATATACACTGTCACTGTATAATGAGCCTGGCTGCGAAGGGGGCAACATCTTTGGGTAATCAAGGGGTTTAACTGTGTGCCAAACAAGTGTTGAATGTAGTATATGCTGCTTTTTACTTCTAATCTATTTGTTTATTTTCCCTGCTTTGCAATTGTTCACTCATTTCAGAGCCCTTTTTTTTTTTTTCAACCCAGGGCTCTAGGCTGTGATATAAAACGGCCCATCAGCAAATCCCAGTCATGAATTATTGGCCGGTATATGCTGACAAACTTCCACTGTGTCAAATTACAGCGGAGTAGGCAGGCGGGGGCACTCGCCCCAACCCGAACACCACTTCTGGTGCAGGAGTATATTATTGTGCCCGTACGGGCAACCCTGTCACAGTGAAAATGTCACTACCGCCGCGGGTCTGGAAGCAGTCAATTACATAGGTGTTGCCTCCTTAAAGGAAAAACCATTGGTATATCCATCCATGTATATAACCAAATGATCAGAGAGGCAAATACCGTTCTTGGTGAGAAATACCTTTTTAACCCCTTCTCTGTGCAAGCATGTGCCTGGTCTGTAACCCAGACAGTCCAAATGTATACTAACAGAGGTTGACAGCACTCCAATCACCAGAAATGTGAGCTTTATTGAAAAAAATCTAAGCACAAACACATCACAGATCTGAGATACAGGATGACAGCAATGATGGGTACCGCGTTTCTTGCAGAATGCGATTACCCATACACCTGTATAAAACCACTTACTGCTGGCTTTGGGTGATTGACGTCACATGGCCCTGCCAGTAACGCGTTTCTTCACGTGACTTATGACTTCTTCAAAAGATAAAAAAAACTGTATTTGGTTGCACTGCACTTTTTTACTTATATATTATTTTGCTGATGACATGGCAGTGATTTAACGTCAACACGTACAGTATTTTATACATAATTGCATACAAAAGTAGGTTGACATAGCTTGAAAAGCATATCAGAGGTCAAATGCAGGTCAAAAGCTGCATGTGCCATTAAACTTGGCTCAAACGCTTTTCAAACTAATTTTAAATGCAGGCAGAATGCTTTTGACAGCAGGCTGCATTTTCCCATCAACACAAGTCCAAAGCCTCTCGACACGGGACCTAAATACATTTCAATATTTTTTTTTCTATATTTACCTTCATTTGGTTATGTTTGCAGCTAATTGGCACCCTGGAAGAAGTACATATGCCTCAAAATGGCATTAATCATCCTGGAATCACTGCATTGGCTGAAGCTTTTAAATCCAATCCATTAATGAAAGTTATCAACCTTAATGATAATACATTTACAGACAAAGGAGGCATTGCTATGGCCGAGGTATATAACTCTATCTCTCAAATTCATAACATTTTCTGTTGTATTTTGCTGTTGGGTGTTTTTTTCTTTAGTAATGGTTCATTTTGCTGTAATGTGTGTGTGTGTGGTTTTCATAGGCTTTGAAGACACTAAGACAAGTGGAGCATATCAATTTTGGTGACTGTTTAGTGCGATCTAAGGGAGCGATAGCTATTGCATCTGCACTGAAAGGAGGATTACATAAATTGAAGGTAGGTTTTTCACAACCGTTGACCTTTTGTATTTTCTAGTAGCAAAATATTGATGCTGGTGGTGCATACACAATAACTGGTGCAGAAACAGAGTGGTTGCATGTTAAGCCCCCATCGGGCAGCACAGTGGTGTAGTGGTTAGCACTTTCCACTAGCAGCAAAAAGGGTCGCTGGTTTGAATCGTGACCACTACACCATCTGCCTGGACTTTGTATGTTTTCCCTGTGCCTGCATGGGTTTCCTCCTACCCTTTAAAGACATGCTGGTAAGTTAATTGTCTCTGGTCTGAATTGACCTTGTATATGTATGAATGTGTGTTTGGAACCTTGGGTTGTAAGCCCAGGGTTAGGGACTGATGTGAATGTACAATGTACTGTATATGTAAAGTGCTGTGTAAATTGACGGCACTATATAAGTACCTGAAATTAATAAAATATCCATATATCAGTAACAGATGCTATATGAAGGTAATTCTGGTGGTATGCATGGTTGTGTGTGTTCCAGAGGAAAAGCACTTAATAAAGTTTTAAGGAGATTAATTGGATGAGATTGATGGTACACTCACTCTACTACACATAATTACCTAGCTTTTAATGACTAGTAATAGCCTTTTGTTTAAGGACATTTCTATTTGTGTAATTTTTCAAGCATAAGGTCACTTTCACATTTGTACGACTTCAAAGTCGCGCGATTTTACCGCGATTTCAATGAATGCCTGTGTAAGTGGCATCAAAATCGGACCAAAGTAGTGCAAGGACTACTTTGAAGTCGGCACAACTTAAAGTCGTGCCAGTATGAATGGTGTTCATTGAAAATCATTAAGAATGACTTGTCATACGATTTTGCAGTCCAAAATCGTGGGACAAGTCGTGTAAGTGTGAAAGGGCTCTTAGGCTGCATTCACACCTCAGCATAGGCAATTTGCGGCGTAAGTACCGCGATTTGCGGTGACAAAAAATAGGCGTTTTGTCCCGCGATTTGCGGCGACAAAACGCGTCATTTTTAACCGCGTTTTTTTTTACAGTGTATTGTCGGCTATGTGGAACGCCGAAGCCGCCCGATACGCGCGTCGAAAAAGGGTCCGGGACTTGTTTGAAATTCGACGTACGGCGTTCTGCGTTAGGAGATGTGAACAGTCTCCATAGAGAACAATGCAATTTCGACCCTCCGGCGTATTGTAGCGTCGCGCTTCCAGGCGTAAAAACGCCTAGGTGTGAATGGAGCCTTATACTTATACACCTGAGGTTTTGTTTGTGCCAATTTGGCTGTTTTCAGGACTTATCCACTCAGTTATCGTGTGACCGATCGTGTGTACGCGGCCTAACACAGCACTGTGTAAACAACAAACGCACAACAGTGCTGTGACATAAACGTAGGATAATTTTGCCTTAAGATGTGAACTATAGAAGTAGTGTAATTGTAGATGTAGTTTATGGGGCCTTTCACACAGACGGATAGAATGGTGCTTTAAGCTGTGGATTTTACCGCAGCTAAAAGCACACAATGCTTTCCTATGACATCATTCACACACTACGGTTATCTGCAGATTTTTTTCTCGCGATTTTGTGCGGATAGAAAAAATAGAACTGGACGGCCGGGCTGCTGCTCGGATACGGGTCTGGTATGGATTTTGGGGGGGACCCCCAAGCCGTTTTTTCGGTGTATGAGGTGTCTCCTTAAAATCCATAGCCGACCCAAGGGCCTGGTATGCTCCTGTAGGGGGAACCAATGCCGTTTTTTTAGTTGAAATTTGGCGTGGAGTTCCCCCTCAAGATTCATACCAAACGCAGCTGACACAGTGCACTGCGATTACCTGCGGTTATGTGCCGATAGCTGCGGGATTTCGCAGCTGGACGCATCCAGTTCTATTTTTTCTATCCGCACAAAATCGCGACTGCAGCTAAAAGCACTGTACAAATGCAGCTAATCGCTGTGCCTGGAGCCTTGAATTCCAGCAAAACATAAACATGCTTTTAGCTGCGGTAAAACAGCTGTCCGTCTGAAAGGGGCCTAATTCTGGGTTAATAAAAATATAGTAGGCATTATCAGTTATGCCACATATGTTCTTTCATTAGCATTTGAAAAGGACAGGACCAGTTTCTAGGCCACGGTTGACACCTAGATGCCAATAAACGTTCTCATATAAGTAAGCATAGATTGTCACCTTTCGGAACTCTTCGAAGGGACTCCTAGCCAGAGTGGCTGCACAGATCAACAGGGGGCATTCATAAGGTCATCAGATCTGAGGAACCTATTTTATGTCTCATAAAAGCTAAAATATTAGCAGCAGAGAGATGAAAATAATTCCTTTTGATCGTACACATGTTGGGCTACACGTACATGTCCATTTGTAGCATGTGTAGAATCCTATAAAACTTCACAAAACTGTTGTGACGCCTGACTGCGGCAAGCAGGCAGTGATTGGTACTGTCGCGATCGGACTGATGCGCTGTATCGGAAATCTAATCCATGACCCAGCAATCTGCACCGTTCTGGGCCAATCGACTCTGGTAATTTCAGAACACAAAACATCTTGTGGGCTGAGACAGGAACACCCCCCAGGGTTGATTGGCCAAGGGCTAAAGCCTAGCCCACATCCATATTTCAATAAATGGGGTAGCCTGAGATATGGACATTGTTCTTCAATGAAGCCAGTTCCAAACTGGGGAGTGCCACATGGTCCAGTATGCTTCTACGAAAGAATAGACTTCGGTAAAGTTTATTTCTGTTTTTATTTTCATAGCAAATTGACAAATGTGTGTCTTTTCTGTATTTTTTGTATCTTTTTTGGCAACTCCTTTTTCTTGTATGCGCTGTCCACTTTCAGGATATTAAAATTTTAAATTAATAAGTGACTTCTGTATACTAAGCTAGGACTCATATCTCTGGAGAGGTGGTTGTATTTTAGTGCCTAAGTGCTCAGTCTATGTTGCTGCCAACCGGTATGCAATTTCACTGTGTGTTGGCAGATTGCATGCAGATTGTAAGCTAACAGATCTGCCAGATGGAGATCTGTGTGTGTGGTGGCTCAGCAGACCAGTCTGCGAACAAGCTGTTGGGTGATGGCAGGCTATCGTTTATTGTGTCTGGTGTGGGGACAGTGGAAAGAGTGATTAACACCGGCGTTCAAGCTTGCAGGTTAGCTGTAGGAATCCTAGCAGTGTGTAGTAATTGCTAGACTGCGCCCCAACCCTTCGAGTGCACCATATTGTATGTAAGATTCGTATCTGCCTGTGTGTGGTCAGATAGCTGATTGGAGTGGAGTCTCCCTCTAGTGGTGGCAAAAGTTATTGCGGGCTGTGAAAAAAACCACAGCCAGTCTTGCATGCTCAGTAGAAGTTCCCCCTTATTCCCTTAGTTCCTCATATACCCCAGTCACTGAACGCACGTCGCGGATAGCTAGTCACCATTGGCCTGCGGAATCGTGACAAGTGCACCCACTGGCTCTAATCTGGAAGCCTATTGGACCTGACTGCTCTAAAAACACCCCCACCTCTGTAAGGGCGCTCCGTGCTCCTCTATGGAGCCACGGATGTCATCGGTGACATGCCCGCTGACGTCCGATTCGCCAAAGTGTGAGGAAGGAAAACCCTAGTTTACATCAGTCTGGCGGATCTGATCGAGTGACAACGGACTCTATGGTCCATCGTCATCCGATTCCCCATAGGGGAGAGCGGCGCTCTGACAGGTCGGCAGAGACAGACCTGTCATCTGCCGGCTCAGCGGGGATCGACGGAGCGATCCCCGCTGAGCAAAGCAGAGCCCGAAAACGTTCTGCACCGTGTGAAAGAGTCCTAATTCAGATGACTGGCGCTCGACAAGGGCCAAACACATGAATAGTGGGCGGCAGCAGCGACAATAGATTCATGCAATACATGAATCTATCTATTGTTGATTGACGGGTGCAGGAGAGAGGGGGCGGCACTCCTTCACCCACTATGGATGTACCGCCACTGATTACCACCTTAATCAGCCAAAGAACCTGTGTAATATGTGTTGGGGTTTTAAAGGGATGATGTGGCAACCATAGGCCCGGGGGCAATTGCATCCCTGGCCCAGTCCGCCCCTGCTCCTAATGCCTCGTACACACGATCACTTTTTTGTGATGACAATTTTTTTAATTTTTCATCATGAAAAAAAACTACATTTTTCAAACTTCATTTTCAAAAATGACGTTGCGTACACACCATCATTTTTGGAAAATGATGAACAAAACGACGGCACTCTAAAGGGGAAGTTCTATTTGCCTTGAGGCTGCTTTTAGCTGGTTACTTGTTAGTAAAAGACGATTCCTGCTTTTTTGTCTGTTAGGCCCCGTACACACACCAGAGAATCGGCGACCCGCCCGTCGGGAATGGCAACCAGCCATTCATCCAGGCGGGCCGTCGAGCAAATAGAGAACATGCTCTCTATTTCTGCTCGACAGCATTCCCGACGGGATGCTCGCCGAGAGCGTACACACGGCCGAGGTCCTCGCTGGAATGCAGCTTCCAGCGAGGTTCTCGCTGGTTTCCAGCGAGAACCTCGGTCGTGTGTACGCCGCCTTACAGCGTGATGAATGTGCTTACTCCATTATGAATGGTAGTTTTACCTCCCGTCTCCTAAATTGCCTCTGGGCATGTGTGGGTTTAAAACTTCACTTTTTACGTAGTTTTGCCCACACACGATCATTTTTTATGACACAAAAAATGACATTTTGAAAAATGACATTTTGAAAAATGACATTTTGAAAAATGACATAAAAAATTCGATTTTTTTTTTTTTGGTCGTTTTTCAGAAGACATAAAATGACATTTTGCCCACACACAATCATTTTAAATGACATTTTTAAAAATGTCTTTTTTTTTTCATCACAAAAAGTGATCGTGTGTACGCGGCATAAGACTCCCAGTATCCCATATCTGTTAAAACATAAAAACAGCTGTTTCTGACTTCTCGTGTTAGTATAAAAATGTAGTCTTTGCAGTCATTGTCTTTAATGCATATCTTCTACGTTCACATATGATGTTTGCTGTCATGCAGCTTATGAAACATGTCTATGTTGATTGTTTATTTCAGCATGCCGCTTCAGAGAAATTGGGTGTGTTTCTCATTGCTTAAAGTGGTTGTAAGACCCCTTTCACACTTATGCGACCTAAAAGTCACGCGATTTTGCCGCAACTTTGCCATGATTTTGATGTGACTTTAAGCAATGCGTGTGTAATCTTGAGGTCTATGGACCTCAAGTCGCATCAAAGTCAGACCAAAGTAGTGCAGGGACTACTTTGAAGTCGCACAGATATGAATGGTACTAATTGCGACTTGGCAGTGCCAAGTTGCATAAGTGTGAAAGCAGCGATGTCTGTAGTGTTAACTTATCTCTCTACAAAGCTTTAAGGCCGCGTACACACATATTTCATCGGATATGTCTCCTGGAGATTTTGGTCTGATGTGTGTACACACGATCAAACCAAAATCCCCGCGGACGGACAGCGCGGTGACATGACGTTGACGCCGCCACGTCACCGAACCAGGAAGTAAAATACTTCCACGCATGCGTCGAATCCATTCGACGCATGCGGGGGATTTATGTCCGCTGATTAGGCGTACTAACCAGCGGACATGTCGGACAGACGGGTTTCCAGCAGACAAGTTTTAAAGCATGCTTTAAGGCTGGGTTCACACTTGTGCGGATTGAGTGTGGCTTAAACCGCATCTAATACGAAGAACATTTGTAAATACATTGTTTTCAATGAGGCTGGTTCACATATGTGCGATGCATTTGCACTGCGCATTGCAGAAAAAACGTGTGCGGATTTTATGCCTTGCCGTGCGGCTCAGGTGCGAATTCAGTCCCATTATTTTCTATGGGTACGCAGCTGATTCGCAGATGTGTTCAGTTCTCTTCAGAAATTTCTCTCATTCAGCTCAATACACTTCTCCACCACTCTCCTCTCACCCAGAACTTCTCCCAGGTCTCCAAATTCGCAGCTAAAAACCAGGGCTGTGGAGTCGGTAGATAAATGTTCTGACTCTGACTCCTCAGTTTTATGTACCTCCGACTCCTCTGTATTAATATGCAAATGTATTTTATACATTCCTTGAGGGAAAGAAACGCAACCTACCACAGGACTACTGGCTGGGAAGCCAACAGTCTACTGTATTGCACAGTTTAAGCAAAAGACAAACACAATGAAAACAATCAAGTGGCTGGATAGTAGCAGCAGGCATAAACATCAGGAACAGGAACTTTACCAGTTCAAAAATACAAACCACATTATTTGGTTGTTTTAGAACAAAAACAAAGCTTATCTATAATGAACCAAAAACAAAATCTGTAAAACCTAGAAATGGTTTATATTAATCTTGAAATGTAGTTATAGGCTTAGCAAATGCAAATAAATTCAATGTAGAGTTCTAAGGAAGAGAATTGCCTCTGCCAGATCCTCTTTCATAGAGGCTCTTAAGTCAGACTTTATTAATTTTAGGGCTGAAAATAATCTTTCGACACTGACTTGGATAAACAAGGATGGCTTCTTCAACAGTAAGTTTTGATGAGCGATCATACTTTTCAACTTCTTTTAGTGCTTTATAAAACTCCTGTTGGAATTTTTTTATTTGGACACTTACTGGTTCTCTAACGCTTATGCGACGTCTCTTTCCTTTAGCAACTTCCATTTTGTCTAAGAAGGAATCAAAGTCTAATTCTTTGTTTGAAGACGATGATCCGGAGTTACCACTATTGCTTAAAAGAACTGCATCCTGTGGAGGTATTTCAGGTCGTAATCCCTTCATGCGAACTGCTACATCATAGAGGGCCTTTTTCCCAGTAGCAGTCTGTTCACTGTTCAACAAAAGTCGGCTCATTGGGTCGACATAAATAGCCGCTAACAAGATTTCATTTTCCAGCAAAAGACTCTCTTTTCTTTTCTCCATTGAAGATGCAATGCCCTCAGCTATTAACCCTCCATTTTTGTTCAGGCGATATAACAGGCTCTTCCATTCCAAGAGGAATTTACCCGGGGTTAGATCGTCACATTGCAACCTCTTGGTGACAGTGAAGGGATGAGAAAGAAGGTTCTCCAGCTCTTTTGTTTGTGTCCACTGGCTTGCAGTTAATGCAAGATTTTCATTGTCCATTTCTTCTATGAAGTCTTTAAGTTCAAGCAAACGCTTCACCATTAAATAAGTGCTTCCCCAGCGAGTTGTTTGATCCAAAATTTCAAAATTGCATCTGTTTTCAGGGCCCTGGCTGCAACAGTTACTTGCCGTAATTTGCCAATTAGTGTAGCTGCATGGCGATCTTTTAATCTATCTCTTATGGCAAGTTGCAGTGTATGAACAGCACATCGCATATGATGAATTGTACTAGCAATAGCAAGCTTCAATGCTTCTTCAACAAAGTTGTCTAAAAAAAGTCAGCATTCTCTTCAGTTTCTAAACTTTCTCCAATACTTGCAGAGCTGTCTTCCTCTAACTCTAATATCTGTTTGTTACCTTCTTCATCTGCGTTCATCTTCTCAATTGTGCTCAACATGTTAGAAGCGTTATCTGTCACAACACATAAAATCTCTTCCTTTTTCATTTCAAAATCTTCTAGAACTTCCTCCACTAACTTCTGAAGGTAATCACTGGTGTGATGTGCCTGAGTGTCCTTTAATCCGAGGGTCCGTGTTATTGTTTTTTTATTTTCATCCACAAATCTAACATTAATAGCAAAATAATTGACTCTGTGACGTGTGCATGCATCCGTTTTAAGGAAGACAAAACGTCCTTTCAGAACTTTCTGTAGTTCTTCCTTTTTACATTTGGCCTCCTCAATTATACATTTCCTTATACTTTCTCTTTCTATTTCTCCATTTAGGCCTAAAAAGGCTGTCTGTGAAAAGGATAGTGGTAAACTATTCTTTACTACCATTTCAATAATGTGGTGTTTGAATTTTTCTGGTTTCATCCTTATGGTAACTTTGTCAGATGTAAAGAATTTTCTTATTTGTGATTGTTCTCCAGTAGATTTCTGAACGTTTTTTGTCACAGAAGTAGATGCAATGTTTTCATTGCTATCTTTCTCATTCACGGCTTTTAACACTTTGGGATGAAAACGCTGTAAGTGTCTTTTTTCAAATTTGAGGCTCTTGTAGGTGCATTTTTATCAGGCCCACTGAAACTGCTAATTTTTGCATCGCATTGTTTTTCACCATCATCATCTTTTCTAATACATTGGCACATGTAATGTTTTCCATCACTTGATAATGCAAAGTGCTCATAAACAGTAGACTTTGTCGTGTTTGTTGTTAGTCTTTTTGCCATTGTTTAGGAGGCCTCTTTCCCTAAAATATAAAATATGTTATACTAACTGGCATATAATTAAATTTTTAATATCAACATACACAGTCTTGTAAGTTTTACGTACGTGGCTTTACAAACAAATAAGCTATATATCCCAGCACTAAATCTAGACATGATTTGTCCTATACAGAAAAACATGCACAGACATGTACTGTACACACACAACACAGAGCCTACATTTTGGTACTCAGAGCATATAAGCAATCTGCACTATACATAAACATTCATACATTTCTGCACCACACTTGCAAACCTAGGATAGACAGTTTCTTCTAGAAACATGTACACGTCTTCCCTCATACAGACAAGCAGGCATGCAGGTTTTAAAATAAATATAAACACTTACAGTTGAATCCAAGAAGCTGTTCCACCAAGTTCTTCTAAGCTCTTCTAGCAGAGAGGTAGTTGGTCTGCTGCTTTCTCCTTTGTGTGCTTATCTGCTGCTGAAGATAGGGCAGTGGGAGGATCCAGGAAGGGGCATTTATTCTAAAACATGATTTTCCTAGGAGAATCCCATAGTCATGTTTAAAGTTTAAGCCAACAATCAGAGTTTACAAGTTTTTATAGCCTTAGCTAAATGACAGCAGTTTTTCCAATGGTTTACAGCTTCAGTCTTGAACTATTGGCCCTCCATTCCCTTCACTTATACAAGTGTCTCTAGTCCTGCAAAAAACATATTTATTTAATCCCTTATCAGTGAGAGGCTAGGTTACACATGGACGCTGCGTTCCCTGGAAAAGCAGAAGACAACACTATGGAAAGTATAAGTTATGCAGCTCCTAATTGTGCGTTGCGTGCCATATAGTGAAGCACTTGAAAAGCATGCTTCTTCACGGTCACTTAACGTGTTCGTTTTGCGGTTACGTGAGGCACTGCATGCATTGGTCTTTATTCTTACAGTAGAGAAGTCATTAATTATAACTTTTTGTGAATTGGGACATTTAAACTTGCTTTTTTTTTTTATTCCAATCTAAATTTAGTAGAAGTTGGAGTCGGTGCATTGTTTGCCGACTCCAACTCCAGGTACCCAAAATTTCCCCCGACTCCGACTCCACAGCCCTGCTAAAAACGGAGCTAATCTGCTGAACACTTCTCTTATCTTTGCAGAGAGATTACAGAGCTGAAATTCGCACCACACAAGTGTGAACCCAGCCTAAAACTTTTGTCTGCTGGAAACCTGTCTGCTAGCCTGTACACACGATCGAATCTGTCCGCTGACACTGGTCTGCGAACCAGTTTCAGCAGATATATTTGATCGTGTGTACACGGCCTAAGTGTCCTTTCTCTCTGGTGCTTCTTATTGGCATGAGTCACTTCTAAAATGTTTTCCTGATGCATGAGCTAAATTTTGTGTTTGGGGCGAGCTCAGAACAAGCTTGTGTATTCACAACACAGTTCTTCTGCTGTGTGCAGGGGGGTGTTCTTTTCTCCAATCAGCTTGCACACACTGTAAATGCATTCTCTCCACCCTCTCCTCTGTGCTGCTGACAGATAAACAACGATTTTTTTACACAATCTGCACCTTTTAAAGGGGTGTAGAGAGGGGAAGACTGCAGATAAACAAGTGAAACCTATTTTGGATTATTTGTTTCATCTCTGTGTATCATCTGAGACGGTTCACTTTACTGGGTTATGACATGTTTCCCCCAAAAAAAGACCTACCTAGATTTTTGGGAAGGGCTGCAATATCAGCCCTACCCCGAAAATAAGCCCTAGTTGAAAGTGGTTGGGGGGAAAAAGGTAGAATCCACTGTCCTATTGTAGTACACAATTCAAAAGTGTGTGCCTCTGCAATACAATCATATTGCATACCCTCGGTACAACGACGCTCAGCTGATTGCTTCTCCTCTTATCATGGCTGTCAGTGGGGGATCTCTGCTCCCTCCATCTGCAGGCACTTGACTCCGTTGCTCTCCTTGTCTCCCGGGTGTTGTTGTGGGATCTCGGCCCCCCTTCCTCTGCAGTGCTCAGAGTTGTGGATGACCGTTTAGGCAGGCCATGGAAGTGCCAAGCAGTGCTATAAGAAGGGTGCTTTTTACTACAGAAACACAGCACCCTCTACATTACACAATCCTGTAATAGAGAGGATTTCAGCATTTTACAGGCACTTTTACTCTGTTCGCACTTTGGGGTTCCTGGCATGCAAGCCCTACCCCAAAAATAAGCCCTACTGTGTTTGGTTGCTAAAATTTTATATAAGAACCTGGCTTATTTACGGGGAAACATGTTGTGTGAAGGTTTACAACCACTTTAAAGGAAGGACAGGTACATAAATGCTTTCTTGTCTCTGAATCCTGAGTCGGACATACCTCAGTCAGTGCGGTTTCCCACATGTTGGTGCAGTTGCCTTTTTATAGTCTGTTTACATTTTGATTTGATTTTTTCTCTTTGTTAGGAACTTAACCTGTCCTTCTGTGAGATTAAGCGTGATGCAGCACTCACATTGGCAGAATCTGTCGAAGACAAATCTGAGTTGGAAAGATTGGATTTAAATGGTACATTTTGTTGTCCTTTTTGAAAAGATATGCTTTAATGTTTTTATCTGATTGTAACTCCATTGAATATTTGTGTCGCAGGAAACAATTTTGGAGAGGAAGGTTGTGAACATATTCAGGAAATTCTTGATGGCTTCAACATGGCCTCTGTTTTGGGATCACTGAGGTAGGGAGAATTAAGTCTTTTGTCTGTTCTTACCCCTTGAAAATAGTCACATGTTGAATATTTGTTAATCATTAAAGTGTAAGTCCAGCCTAACGCTAAAATCCCTGCATTTGCAGACATCCACGCTCTAAGGCCGCGTACACACGAGGGGATATGTCCGCTGAAAACGGTCCGATGGACCGTTTCAGCAGACATCTCCGCTCGTGTGTATGGGCTAGCGGACAGATTTCTCCACCCGACAGATTTCAAAGCATGCTTTGAAATCTATCCGGTGGAATCTGTCCGCCCGACATGTCTGCTGGTTAGTACACTTACCAGCAGACATGTCGTCCCCCACCGCCGCCGCGCCGCCGCCGAATGGATTCGGCGCATGCGCGGAAGTGTTTAACTTCCTGGTGCGGTGACGTGGCGGCGTCAACGTCACCGCCGCGTCACCGCGCCGTCCGGCGGCGGGGAATTTGATCCGATGGTGTGTACACGCCATCGGATCAAACTCCCGATCGGACATATCCGATGGAAATGGTCCGCGGACCGTTTTCATCGGATATGTCCGATCGTGTGTATGGGGCCTAACACTAACCTATCTAGCCCTGTAAAAAAGAAAAAAGGTGTGTATATATATACTGATTTTTTCCTCACAGGGCAAGATGGGTTAATTTTAGATCATCACTGTAGATGCAGGGATTTTAGTGTCGGGTGGACTTCTACTTGAAGTGCTAGTTCACACCAAACGCAGTTCCGTTCACTTTTCTGTGCTTTTTTTCTGCACTAAAAATGCATGTCTTGTGTTTTCAATGTATTCCATGTGGCTCTAGTTCACACCAGTGCAGTCAGTTTCTGGTGCAGTAACTGACCGCAACTCACTGTATTGGTGCAGAAAAAAACGGAACTGCATTTGGTGTGAACGGGCCCTCAACAATGTTTTTTCTACCTCTTGGCATTGTAGGGCTATTGATTTAAAACCGAGGTCCGCCAAAATTTTTTAGTTCTGCTGTCCGATTCCCAGAGGGGATTGCCAGAGGGGATTTTCAGAGGGGAGGGGGGGGGGGACACACAGGTCCCAGAACTGCGCTTTAACCAATATATTTTGTTTGCCTTTAAAGGTCAGAGTGGCTGCCCTTTAAGCTTAACTTCATTAGTCAAATTCATGGATTTCTGTAAACTAAGGAAGGTGAAATTGAAAAAAATTAAAAGGAAATAAAATTTCTAGCAAATGTAGCGCCCCTACTTTCAGAAGGGACGCTATCTGTAAATTTAGTGGGGTGAGAGACTTATTTGTCTCACCCAGGTTGATTTATGTTAAATTAGGCTGCTGTCAGCCCTGAATTATCCTGTGGGTCATTCTGTGCTTCAGGGATGCAGTTCCATCTCTGGGCGGCAGGTGGCGCCAGAGGGGTTCAGGCAGAGCCACTTTTCCCCAGCAGACGCCATTTTTCGGGGTCTTCGCGGGTTCCAGGTACAGCACCTGTCTTCAGGGTGTGCACACGTCACGGGCCCGACCACTATGGCCTACCTGGCCGGGGCCCGTGCTACGCGGAGTTCCTTACTCTGGGTCCTAATGGCTCAGAGCAACTGAGTTCCTGAGGGGCCCCAATGACTTACTGCGTCCCCACACTTCAAGAGAAACTGACTGAGAGGATCCGCTCTATTGCTTTCAAGTATCTGACCTGTGGCAGAGGCTTTTACTAATTTACTAGAGCCAAGTCGGTGGCAGAGACTTGTTCCTTCTCAGCATTTCTCAGTGACACTCTGGCTGCCAGGCCTGTGGGAGAGGCCTGTCCAGGTGCACTGCATTCCAAAGAATATACTCTAGAAGCAGGACTGCTTCTGTTTGTTATCCATAGCCTGATTCTGCAAAGTTATTCTCCTCAACCAACCTATCCTGTCTACCTCAAGTTGACTGTTGGTCGATGTTGGACCAAAAATAAAGCACTTAGAAAACGTCAACCATTGGCTTGGACATTCCGTTGCTGCTCTCACAGTTGCTACCTTCAATTTCCCTAGACACATCAAAGGTAACTTAACTTATGCTGATCCCACATCTAACCAGTGGCTCCTGAATGGGGTAGCGCTACACAAAGCTTTTATAGTATTAGACACACTGCATGTTTTTCTCTTTTTTTTCATAAAAACGTTTTCTATATTATCCATTGAGGGGCCAACCTGTTGTGGCTACAACTACTCCCACACAACACTTGCTTAGTTTTGCCAAATGTCCTTAAAGCGGAGTTCCACCCAAAATTGGAACTTCCGCTTAACCCACTCCTCACCCCCTTACATGCCACATTTAAGGGCTTCAGGAGGAGTGGGACTTCCTCCTTCCGCCGAGGTTCTGGTTAGGCGATTAGCTTAATCGCCTAACTTCAGCCCCTCCCTGTAGGCGATCACCTGGGACACGTCACAGGTCCCAGGCGGTCCAATGGGATGGCGCAGGGATGTTCGCGCATGCGGAGTGGCGCTCGCGCATGCGCAGTGGGTGCCCGGCCGTGAAGCCGAATGCTGTCACCGCCGGGTGCCCACAGTTGAAATGAAGACGCCGGCCGGGGAGGGCGGAGAGGAGCGGATCCCCGGCCGGTGCGTCGCTGGAACCTTGGAGAAGGTAAGTGTCTGTTTATTAAAAGCCAGCAGCTACACTTTTTGTAGCTGCTGACTTTTAATAAACATAAAAACAGGCTGGAACACCCCTTTAAGATAATGGATGGTTGGTTCTTTGCTTTATTTTTTCTACTGTTAACAGCTGCTAGTAGTTTTTAGCCTGGATTTGGGGAATTCCTGAAGTCTCTTTGGTTAGCCAACAAGTGCGGGTTTTCCTAATTTATAAACCACTTAAGACCCGGACCTTTACGCAGCTAAAGGACCCAAGGTGTTTTTACAATTTAGCACTGCGCCGCTTTAACTGGTAATTGCACGGTCATGCGATGTTGTACCGAAACGAAATATGCGTCCTTTTCTTCCCACAAATAGAGCTTTTTTTTATGGCATTTGATTGCCTCTGCGATTTAATTTTTTTGCGATATAAACGGAAAAAGACCAAAAATTTTGAAAAAAAAATATTTTCAACTTTTTGTTATAAGAGAAATCGAATAAACTAAATTTTAGTCAAACATTTAGGCCAAAATGTATTTAGCCACATGTCTTTAGTAAAACAAAACACAATAAGCATATATTTATTGGTTTTCGCAAAAGTTATAGCGTCTACAAACTAGGGTACATTTCTGGAATTTACACAGCTTTTAATTTATGACTGCCTATCTCATTTCTTGAGGTGCTAAAATGGCAGGGCAGTACAAAACCCCCCTAAATGACCCCATTTTGGATAGTAGACACCCCAAGGAAACTGCTGAGAGTCCATTGAATATTTTTTACAAAAAGTTGTCACTAAATGATATATTGCTCACACATGCCATGGTTATATGTGGAATTGCACCACAAAATACATTCTGCTGCTTCTCCTGAGTACAGGGATACCACATGTGTGGGACATTTTGGGAGCCTAGCCACGTATGGGACCCCGAAAACCAAGCACCGCCTTCAAGATTTCTAAGGGCATACATTTTTGATTTCACTCCTCATTACTTATCACAGTTTCGAAGGCCATAAAATGCCAAAAAAGCATAAAACCCCCCCAAATTACCCCATTTTGGAAAGAAGACACCCCAAGCTATTTGCTGAGAGGCATAGAGAGTATTTTACAGCTCTCATTTGTTTTTGAAAATGAAGAAAGACATTTTTTTTTTTTTCAAAACTTTGTGACAAAAAGCGAGATCTGCAAAATACTCACCATACCTCTCAGCAAATCGCTTGGGGTGTCTAATTTCCAAAATGGAGTCATTTGGGGGGGTTTTGTGCCATCTGGGAATTTCATGGCCTCCGAAACTGTGATAGGTAGTGAGGAGTGAAATCAAAAATGTACACCTTTAGTAAGCCTGAAGGCGGTGATTGGTTTTTGGGGTCCCGTACGCGGCTAGGCTCCCAAAAATTCTCGCACATGTGGTATCCCGGTGATGGAAATTTCATCGGACCTATGAAAACCTGGGACCCGCGTCACTTCCAGTGCTCGTGCGTCAGAGCACAGCTGATCGCGGGTCCACGGCGCATGCGCCGCGCATGCGCAGACGCCTTTTTCGTCTGTGAAAATCCTCGACTCGGGTGGGCGGGCGCAGGCGGAGCTGGATTCTCAATTACATCACCGCCTCCAGCCCCGTCCCTAAGCACAGGCTTATTGAGGTCCGAGAAAAACATAGACTTGGGTGGGTGGGCGGAGGCGGAGCAACATTCTGAATGACATTATCTCCAGCACCGCCTCCAGCCCCATCCCTAAGCACAGGCTTATTGAACTCCATGAAAAACATAGACTCGGGTGGGCGGGTGGAGGCTTTTAAAGCATCAATAGCCATGTATAATAACATGTTACATGTTTTTCGACGTTGCGCGGGTGTGCGCAATATTAAAGACTGTCAAGAAAATGTGTATTTAGGAGGAGAGCTTCTGAATACCTGACCAACAAACACATTTGTATTTCATTACTCATTTCAATGGGACAGTTTAAAGTGGAACTTTAGGTTTGATTTAACTTTGAATTGAAACGTTACCCAAAAAGTAAAGTTCCGCTCTTTTTTTTTTTTAGGCTCCATGTACACAGGACCATCCTCCCAGCTGTAGGGACCCCCCCCCCCCCCCCCACCCACTACCATCCTCCCAGCTGTAGAGATCACCACCCCCACCACCACCATCCTCCCAACTGCACGGGTCACCCGCCCACCACCACCATCCTCTCAGCTGTAGGAATCGCCCACCCCCAGGGATCACCCCCCACCACCACCATCCTCCCAGCTGTACGGATCACCCGCCCACCACCACCATCCTCCCAGCTGTAGGGAGCATCCCTCCGTTTTGGGGGAGCAATTGCAGCCTCACTGTGCTTGTCATACCCAGCCAGTGAGCCCGCCATATGCAGTCATTGTGCCCGCCATATGCAGTCATTGTGCCCGTCATACGCAGCCATTGTGCCCGTCATACGCAGCTATTGTGCCCGTCATACGCAGCTATTGTGCCCGTCATACGCAGCTATTGTGCCCGTCATACGCAGCCACTTGTGCCCGTCATACGCAGCCACTTGTGCCCGTCATACGCAGCCACTTGTGCCCGTCATACGCAGCCACTTGTGCCCGTCATACGCAGCCACTTGTGCCCGTCATACGCAGCCACTTGTGCCCGTCATACGCAGCCACTTGTGCCCGTCATACGCAGCCACATGTGCCCGTCATACGCAGCCACATGTGCCCGTCATACGCAGCCACATGTGCCCGTCATACGCAGCCACTGTGCCCGTCATACGCAGCCACTGTGCCCGTCATATGCAGCCACTTGTACCCATCGTACGCAGTCGGTGTGCCCACTATTTGCAGCCACTTGTGCCCGTCATACACAGTCCGCTCGCCTCCTCAGGCTTCCTCCGCCATGTCTCCTTTTCCGCAAAAGCGTAAGGCATCCAATAGGATCACCTAAAGCTTTGGCCAATCGGGAGACAGGTTTTACTGACCTGCCTGCTGATTGGCAAGGGGGAACTTTAGTATTTCATGTGTCCGGTGTCCTGAAAGGGGCCGGGCACATGAATAGGGAGGGCGGCAGAGGTTCCGGGGGCGGTGTCCATGCATTGTGGGCCCACCATGCAACCATGCAGGGGCCACCACTGGTCTTTAACCACTTAAGACCCGGACCAATACGCTGGCAAATGACCCAAGGGGTTTTTGCGATTCGGCACTGCGTCGCTTTAACAGACAATTGCGCGGTCGTGCGACGTGGCTCCCAAACAAAATTCGCGTCCTTTTTTTCCCACAAATAGAGCTTTCTTTTGGTGGTATTTGATCGCCTCTGCGATTTTTATTTTTTGCGCTATATACAAAAATAGAGCGACATTTTTGAAAAAAAATCAATATTTTTTACTTTTTGTTATAATAAAAAACCAATAAACTAAATTTTAGTCAAACATTTAGGCCAAAATTTATTTAGCCACATGTCTTTAGTAAAAAAAAAATCGCATTAAAAAAAAAATTAGCTACCTAGCGGGAACAGCGACACTAATACAGCGATCAGAAAAATGATCGCTTAGTGACACTGGCAATAGGGAGTGAAAGGGTTAACTAGGGCAGTGATCAAGGGGTTAAAACTTTATTGGGGGGGTGGGGGGGCTACCCTGACACTAACACTGACTGACTGTCACACTGACACTAAATACAGTAATCATACATGTATGATTACTGCATTCAGTGACACTGTGACAGGGGGGAGGGGGGGGGGCGATCGCGGGGGTTAAATGTGTTTGTGTCTGTGTGTAAGTGTGCTGTTGGTGCAGACTTACTTGGTGTGTTGTGATCTCTCCTCAGCGGCGCTTGAAACAAACGCCGAGGGAGAGATCACGTCGCTTCCTCCTTCCTGTGTTTACACAGGAGGAGGAAGTGACAGGGCGGGCGGGCGGCGCGCGCATTGGCTGGGAGCGATCCGGAGGGGGCGGATGAAAACGGATAGCCGCCCCCACTTGTCGGATCGCTCCTGCAGCCGCGCGGACCGCCGCATGTACGGGGGGGGGGTCCGATCGGACCCCCGATCCCCCCCAAGGCACCAACGTATATATACGTTGATGTGCCTGTCGGTGCCATTCTGCCGACGTAAATGTACATGCGGCGGTCCTTAAGTGGTTAATCTTTGTCAAGTGCTGGGGGTCGCCTCCGCTGCTTTTCCTCCAATCGGGCCAAAGAAGCTGAGTGCGAGTTTACCTATAGCCCTCACACTGGAGACTTGTACACCATCATCATGGCATCCCAGGACGGTGGGTACCAGGTCACGGGAGGGCAGAGCGCATGTATGACCCCATTTAGGGGTCACTGGTGGCTTAGGGAGAAGGAGAGGGCCCCTGGGTGGACGTGGGAGAAGGAGACACGCGAGAAGGCTCTGGTAAGTGATCTTATCACCGCAGTGCGAGACACACTGAAAATGGAGCAGAGATGCCGGTCCTCTTTGGGTTCCGTAAGCTGACCCACACTGCAAAAGTGTTTCCTTGTGTTTCTTATCTTGATAAGCTTTTGTACAAGGATTGGGAAAAACCACAAAAGGTTTTTTTTCTGCCCCAAAAAAATTAAAGGTCCGGTATCCCTTTTGAGAAACGTTTCCTGAAAAATCGCCCACTACCTATACACTGTGGTGTGCTCAGCAGTACGTCCAGCAGTGGCTGGAGACTGAATGAGCAAAGATTCTGCTCCAGGGGTTAAGAGCGCGTCGGGCTCCTCTGAAGGAGGTGACTTTGGCCGACCAGTTGGTACAGTGTCTTAAGTTTGTCTGCAAGTCTGACTTGGATACTATTCCCTTACTTTCCAGGGCCTCAGTTTATGCGGTGGTGTTATCTGGCTAAAGTGATGTTATGCGGACCAATCCGAGGGCCCTGATTGATTTGCCCTTTAGGGGGTGACAGACTTTTTGTTGCCTCTCTGGATGAAGTTATTAAGGATGACACATGAGGTAAGAGCACGCTGCTCCCGCAATCCAGAAAGGGTAAGGAGCTGTGCCCTAGGCAAGGCCCCTCCTTCACCACACACAAGCGTTTTTTGTCTGCGCAGTGTTGCAGGTAAGTGCCCCCAGGCCGATAAAGCACCTGCTGGGGGTCAAAAGTGTCCCTGGTTTCGCAAGCTCAAAAAACCTGCAGACAAATCTGCATCCGCATAAAGGTCTGCCTCCACCTCTCAGATGGGGGGATGTCTTCGCAAATTTACGACTCGGTGGTAGTCTCTGGTCTCTGACCGATGGGTTTGTGAAGTAGTTTACTCGGGGTACAAGATAGTTTCTTGTCCACCGAACAGATTTTTTCCCTCCAACCTACACCTTCAGCCGAAGCGTCTGGAAGCCCTGTTTGGGGCGGGTCAAGATTTGCTGGCACATGGGGTGATCATACCTGTTCCGTTGCAGGAACGGTTTTACTCGTACCTGTTCGTGTTACCAAAGAATGATGGGGTTCATCCAATCCTGGATCTCAAAGCCCTCAATTGCTTTGTGAAAGTGCAAAGATTCAGGGTAGAGTCAGTCCGCTCTGTTGTAGCGACTCTTCATCCGGGGGATTTTATGGCGTCTTTGGACTTCAAGGACACGTATTTGCATGTCTCCATATGCACCAGTCATCAGAAATTTCTGTGTTTTGCGGTCGGGGAGGACTACTATCAGTTTGTGGCTCTCCTCCCCTTCGGCTTGGCATCAGCACCAAGGTGCTAGCTCCGATTCTAGCCCTGCTAAGACAGCGTGGCATCGCTATCGTGGGCTACTTGGACGACCTTCTTCTGAGGGCCACTTCAATCTCAGAATTAGAGGAGGGTGTGTCTATAGCCTGTCAGACCCTCCGAGAATTTGGTTGGGTGTTGAACACCCAGAAATCAGTCTTGGTACCGACTCAACGCCTGGAATACCTAGGGCTGATTCTGGGCTCCTCGGTGGCGAGGGTGTTCCTCCTGGTGGAAAAGTTATAGGGCCAGATTCGGGTAGATGAGAGCATCTTTGCTCCAGAGTAACGCTTCTCATTTACGTTACTCTGACGACCCTTTCAGCGCAAGTATTGTTATTCACATAGCAGTTGCGCGTAAACTTGCGCCAGAGTAACGATAATGCGCTGGCGTAACCCGATGCAAGGGGAAGTGGGTGTGATCATATGTAAATGATGGGTGGAGCCCAGCGCAGAGGCTTACGTTCAGCGCATCAACCACGGAGCATGCGCAGTGAGTGAGGCTCCACTCGCCCCCTTTGTGCGCATGCTCACAACTTCCGTCGGCACCACTTCACGGGAAACGTCAGCGCAATGCCTTCCGTTGGGCGTTTAAATGCGCCCGTAGAAGCGCCATTTTGGCACTAAAGTATATCCTGCTCCCCTTCCCCGCAGTGATGTTACTTTTGTTCTGAGATGGCTGCTCCCGTTCCCCGCAAACACACAGGAGAAAGCTGAACTTTAATGGCCAGGAGCTGTCAGCCGTCATCTCGGCTATGGAGACCTATGATGTCTTCCTCCATGGCTGTAAAATTTGACAGACAAGCATGGACAGAGGTGTTGTCCTGCAAGTGGGGGTGCTCAGCTAGCTCTTATCGTGGGTAACGCTGCTGTAGCTGCTCTCCTGCTGACCTGTGGCCATCTGGAGTAAAGATAAAGCAGCCTTTTGTAGAAATAACTTTGCGCCGGACGGACGAGATACGCGCGGCGCATGTAGCCAGCGTATGGTGCTAATCCGTTCGTGAATTGGGAAAAATCCCTCATTTGCATATTTGCAGGGGAAATCAATAGGCGCGACTGATGCGCCAAGCGAAATTAAGCGCTGACGATACTCTGGCGTCGGAACGTTCCGCCGGTCGCAAATGGCCCGTTATTGGGCGCATCTAGTTTGGTGGGTACGGGCACATAGAAACGACGGCGCATCTTCACAGTTACGCGGCGCATATCGAAATACTCCAGCGCAAGTGTTGCTGAATCTGGCCCATAGTCTCTTCAGACTGCGGTGCGGCGGCTGACATCCCGAAGCTGTTCATTACTCCGGTTTTGCACGCAGGTCCTGGGTCTCATGGTGGTCTCCTTCGAGGCGGTGCCATATGCTAAATTTCACACTCGGGAGTTGCAGAAGGAGATTCTGTTCAAATGGGACAAGTGCCCATCATCCCTGGATAGTCAAATCCGGGGGGACTTACCTGGTTTGGTGGCTGACATCACCGGCACTTCTGTTCGGGAAGTCGTTCCTCCCTTTTCACTGGATGGTTTTACAGTGGATGCCAGTCTTACCGGCTGGGGGTGAGTCTGGGGGGTTCAGTCGGCCCAGGGTCGCTGGACTTCCGGAGGAATCCCGCCTGCCGATCAATGTCCAGGCGATCAAGCTTTGCCTCTTCATGTGGTCTCAAAGGCTACAGGGGGCGTCCAGTCATGATCCAGTTGGACAACGCCACGACGGTGGCGTATGTAAATCAAGGATGAACAAGAAGCGCGGCGGCAGCTTCAGAGTTTCCAGATGCTGAGGTGGGGCACGCTGGACATGGATCTCATGGCGTCTCGTCTCAATCGGAAGCTAGTGAGGTTCGTGGCCAGATTGAGAGACCCCTGGGCAGACGCGACAGACGCGCTGGTGGCACCGTGGGGTCGGTATCGGCTAATCTATGCTTTTCCTCCTCTAAAACTCCATCCCCATCTGCTTCGTAGAGTGGAGGTCGAAGGGATCCCAATGATTCTAGTTGCTCCGGATTGGCCTTGACGTCCCTCGTACGCCGACCTAGTGCGTCTGGTGGCAGATGTTCCCTGACGTCTACCGCTTTCTGTCACGTGGTCCCATACTTCATCCTGCTTTACAGTCGCTGGTTTTAATGGCCTGGCTATTGAAAGCCAGGTTGTTGAGGGATCGAGGCCTGTAGATTCTGTAAAAAAAATGTTTTACCATGTTGAGGGCACGAAAATCATCCTCTAGAAAGATTTACTATCGCACCTGGAAGGCTTAAATCTCTGTGTGAGTGGCGTCCGCGTAGTTATTCTGTTTTCAGGGTCCTGTTCTTACAGGGTGGAGTGGACCAAAAGCTTGCCTTAAGTACAATTAAGGGACAGATTAATGCTTTAGCTGTCTTTTCTCAAAGGCCCTTGGTGGCTCACTCGCTGGTGAGTATGTTTGTGCAGGGGGTCCTGCATGGTGCCCCTCCAGTCCGCCCTCCGCTAGCTCCGTGGGACTTAAACTTGGTCCTCTTGGCGCTTCAGAAACCACTGTTTGAGAACAATAGGGAGATTCCCTTGCTGACGCTTTCTTAGAAGGTGGTCTTTTTGGTGGTTTTTACGCCGGTCGGACGTGTTTCTGGGCTGGCGGCTTTGTTCTGCAAGGCTCCGTTTCTGGTCTTTCGTTTCTGGTCTTCCACAAGGATGAGGTAGTGCTATGTCCGCAGCCTTCTTTTCTTTCTAAGGTCGTTTCGGCCTTTCACCTCAATGAGGATATTGTTCTTCCATCCTTGTGTCCTTGTCCGTCGCATCCAAAAAAGACGGCGTTGCATTACTTGGACGTGGTCCGGGCTCTGCGGGTGTTCCTGTCTGCTCCTGCACCGTTCCAGAGGTCAGACTCACTGTGTTTTTTTTTTTTTCCCTAACAAGGGCTTGGTGGTCTCATCGGCCACCATTTCTAGGTGTATCAGGCAGGTCGTAATCCAGGCTTATGCCCTAATGGGGCGGGCACCTCCTCTTCCTGTCAAGGCGCATTCGACCAAGCCTCTTGGGCTTTCTGACATCAAGCGTCTGTTTCCCAGGTGTGTAAGGCGGCAAACTGGTCGCCCGCTCACACTTTCACAAAATTTTACAAGGATGATGTGAGTGCATCTTCGGATGCTTCCTTCGGCCACAAGGTTTTGCAGGCGGCTGTTTAAAAGTTGCATCTCCTTCATTGAGGAGCTCTGTTTTGTTTTTGGGGTGATGTTTGTCTTCATGCTGTTCCCACCCCTCATATTTTGACACTGCGTTGGGACATCCCACTTTGTCAAGATTGCTGCTGTGTCTGTCCTTTTGTGGACAGACACAGCACCCACCCCTCCTTTTCTATGTTTGTACTGCTTTTTGATGAACTGAGTTGCATGATGCAGGGAGAGGGGTTGTACCTAGAGGGACCGTGGCATTTAACCTGTGTCTGCCTAGTCCTCTCCTGATTGAAGGCTGAATACCCACTTTGTCAGGGTTGCTGCTGTGCCCCTCCATGAACTAAAAAAAAAGGGATTTTACGGTGAGTACAAAAATCCTATTTTTAAGCGCACCCTTTTACATTTCTTATGTTTTTTTTTTGGTTTTTTTTTAGTGATGATGAAGGGGATGACGATGAAGAGGATGAAGCTGATGATGATGAGGAAGAAGAGGAGGAGGAGGAAGAAGAGGAGGAAGATGATGATGATGAGGATGATGAAGATGATGAGGAAAGAGGGGATGACGAGGAGGAAGATGAACAGAAAGTTGAGCGATCAAAGAAAATTCCTGAGCCAGTAAATATATGAATCAGATTTTTACTCCACATTATAATCTTCTGCTGTCCAAGATATAGCTATTGCTTACTCATTTTTTTTGTTTGTTTTATTCTTGTGTAAGGCTGGCCATTATACAAATGTTTTGTCCTGTTTTCCTTTAGGTTTACCAAAACCGTATAATGTAAGGTCAAACCTAAACATTTTCAATTTGTTTGCAATCAAGCAGGCCCTTGCATATTTCATAGTTGAAGGTAAATCAAAAGGAAACTGAATAAGAAAATTGTATAATGTATGGAAAAGGGACTTTATAGCCACGGGCAAACCAACTTGTTATTAGCGCCACATCCCTTAGTTGAATGCATAAAGAGGAATTCAATGGGATTTTTAAGGTAAAATCACCACCGTCTCTCCAGCCGAGGCCGGGGGACAGTGCGTTATGCCTGAGCCCAAAGACCCAGGGGCCAAGGTAGGAAGAAGGGAGGCGGAGATACCCGCAAAACAGGGGAGAGAAAAGAGGGGAAAAAAAGGGGGAGGGCATTATAAGATTAAAAAAAAAAAGCATAAAAAAGGGGAGGGGGAGCACGCACAACAAAGAGGGAGAGAGAGGAAGAATAGAACAGAACATCAAGCAAAAGGTTCAGAAGCGAAGAAGGAAAAGGGAAAGAAGAACCCTCAGGCTGGAAGTGAAAACAAAGAAAGTTTAGAGCCCTAGACTATCCTGGTGCAGACTAGGGAGCGTATAGGACCACCACGGGGCCCATACCTTAAGAAATTTAGCATGGGAGTCGTGAAGCATGCTAGACATCTTTTCATGGATCATAAGGGTCGTCAAGGTATTCTTGACCTCTGGGAATGAAACGGAAGGTTTTTTCCAGGCCCTCGCTATTGTCCGCTTTGCAGCGATAAATAGATATGTTGCTAATTTCTGCTGATGACAGAAAAGGCCTGGGCAATGGAGCAATGCATATTTGGCATCCTTGCCGAAGGGGACGTGGAATAGGGAGGATAATAGGCCAAAGACCCTTGACCAAAATCTAACTAGGCGGGGGCAGGACCACCATATGTGCAGTTCATCTCCTCGTAGGCCACAACCACGAAAGCACCTGTCAGTACACGATGGGTTTGACTTGGCGATGCGAGCCGGGACCCAGTACCAGCGTAAGAGGACCTTATAAGCTGCCTCCAACGTAGCAGTGTTGAAGGAACATTTTGCTATGCTGGACCAGGCCTTACTCCAGTCTGCACATTTCAATACAGTTTCATGGATACAGCACTGTAGAATAAGGTTCCCAACATGTTTCGCCCATTTCGGGCTTCTTCAGGGAATGCTGTCCAGTTAGAGGCACAAGCCTTCTGTTGAGAAAAAATGTCTATACATATAATAATCACATCAAAAGTAATTTTTTTTTTTTTTTTTTTTTTATTGTTTATAAGTTTTGCAAATCATACAAAGAGTATAGATGAATCATTAACAGTATGAAGAAACACAGGTAT
This sequence comes from Rana kukunoris, assembly GCA_029574335.1. NCBI lineage: Eukaryota > Metazoa > Chordata > Amphibia > Anura > Ranidae > Rana > Rana kukunoris. The sequence continues at coordinate 69,100,907 of CM056055.1, forward strand.
ACATTGTCTTGGTGAGCTACTGAGCATACATAAATTGTACAAGTATAGGAATGACGATGTGAATAAACGATTGTCTTGAGTGGGAGTAAGGGAGACCATTGCAATTAAATAGAATAAATCCGTAAAAAAAAAAAGGAAACTATCAGAAGAAAACATTTGAAATATGATTGAAACAATTATCTGTCCAGGGGCCATAGAGGCAACATAATCACTCTCTAAACATACTGTAAAACTACACAGAGAAACCTGTACATAAGAGTCATGAACACACTAGTGGAATGCTTAGGTAACTGAAGTTGGCTAACTCGGGTCGCCTCTCTCAGACCCATAAACTGAGTTTCACTGACCACGTTTCAGAAAATGTATTTTCCGTACCTTCCACTGTAGCCGTCAATTTCTCCATTCTGTGGATGTCGGCTACAATAGCGAGCAGCTGTGGGATTGTCGGGGGCAGGGTGGACAACCACATTCTAGGGATGACCCTCTTAGCAGCCAGCAGTATAAAAGATATCAATCGGCGTAAGGCCTTGGAGACACCAGGGAACGGGAGACCCACTAAACAGTACATGGGTGTCAAAGGGACAGGAATCCCCACTAAACTTTCTAACAGTTCTTGGACCTAAAGCCAAAAATGGTGAACAGGGGGACATTCCCAGAAGATGTGGAAATGAGAGCCTATAGCATTATTACACCTTCAGCACTGTTTTGAGACCATTCGGTTGTGGGCATGTAATATGTCTGGGGTCCTATACCAGTGCATCAGGACTTTGTATGCAGATTCCTTATGGGCTACACATCGAGAAATCCTGCAAGTGTGCCTCCCAAATGCTCTCCCAGTCTAACAAGGAGATGTCGTGTTGTAAGATCTGGGACCACTCTCTCATGTAGAGGTGAGCAGTCGCCACCATAGGAACTGCCTCATGCAATATTTTGTAGATTCTAGAGATCATTTGGGGCTAATGAGGGCCTCTAGCACATAGGGCTTCAAAGTCAAGGAAGGGGACCGGGTAGAGAAAGTGTCTAATCTGTAGCTATGAATGGAAAAGCTTTTGGGGAATCTGATGTTGACTCTGCAACTCGGGGAAAGTCAGAAAATGTTGGGTCACCGGATTAACAAAGTGTCGTAGTTGGAAAAGTCATGCCTGCGTCCAAGGTAGCATTAGATCATAAGAGAGGCTATCAGGGATGTCTGGATTGAATAGAACATTCAAGAGTGGTGGGCTCGAAGAGGACAAGGAGTATCGCTCAGAACAGCGCCCCCAAATGGATAGCGTGAACAGCATGGGGGCTAAACAAATTTTCCGCAATTGGGGCATATGGAGGGTAGTAGAAGGCCAGAGCATGTAACAAGGGTGGACCAGGGCTGTGACACCAATTTCTATCTCCGCCCACCTATTTGGGGCTTTCTGGGGGGTCCAGGAGGCAAGAGCTCTCAGATGCAAGGCATTTAATGAAATCCGGGCCCCCCATTCCCCCCTACTCTTCTGGGCCAGGACCACCATACCTGCCAGCCTATGGGAGGAATTATTCCAGATGAAGCAAAGACCCCTCCTTTGAAGGGTTTTAAGCTGCATCATTGGGACCACTACTGTAGCGTTTCAAACAAATATAACAATTTAGGCAGGACGGACATTTTAAAAACATGAATTCTCCCCAACATGGATAGAGGGAGGGTGGTCCATTGAGTCAATAAACGGTTAATTTCCGAAAACAGGGGAGGAAAGTTGGCCCCATATAGTGTGTCATAAGAGGCTGTGAGCTGAACCCCTAAATATTTAAGTGACTGTGAGCACCAATGGTATTTATATTTGTGTTGGAGGGAAGACAGAGACAGAGGAATGTTTATGGGCAGCGCTTCTGTTTTAGCAGCATTAATTTTAAATCCTGAAAGGCATCTAGTATGTCATGTAGATGTGGTAAGGAAGTGTGCGGGTGTGTGAGAGTGAGGAGAACATCGTCTGCAAATAGGGATAATTTATATTCTGTGCGTCGAAGACGTACACCTCTAATATCCGGACATTCCCATATAACCGCAGCCAGGGGTTCTAAACTAAGGATAAAGAGCAGAGGCGATAAAGGACAGCCCTGTCTTGTACCATTGCTAAGGGAAAATGTACGTGATAAATGTGAGGAAAGTTGCACTTGTGATGTGGGCTTGAATTATAAGGCTTGAAGAGCTTGGATAAAGGGACCCGAGAATCCGTAACAGGAGAGAATTGCAAACATGAATGGCCAACTGAGGCGATCAAATGCTTTTTGGGCATCTAAACTGAGAATCAAAGCAGGGTTTTTGGTTCTATTAAGTAGATCAATAAAGTCAATCGTTCGCCGTGTGTTGTCACCTGCATGTTGCATGGGGACGAATCCCACATGGTCTCTATGAATTGGTGCAGGTAGAATTAGAGAGAGCCTATTTGCTAATATCTTGGTGAAAATTTTGTAGTCTAAATTAAGTAGGGCGATGGGACGATAATTATCGGGGGAGGATGGATCTTTACCCGGCTTAGGGATCACGGTTACAGAAGCGTGTAAAAACGAAGAGTGCAGTGATTTGCCCTGAAGTAACGAAGCGAAGAGGGATAGCATATGTGGAGTGAGGGTCTGCAAGAATGCCTTATTATAGGAATAAGGAACACCGTCTGGGCCCGGGGCTTTATGTGAAGTTCCTCAGTGGAAACTGGTTGATTCAAAGAGGCAGGTTGATCTGGTGACAGTCTTGGGAGATGTACAGATGATGGGAAAGCGTCTAGTCCGTCTTGTGAGAACCGGATCTGCGGGTCAGTGCTCAAGCAATTGTAAAGTTTTATTGTAATATTCTCCAAAAACTTCAGACATGGTCCAGGGACAATATGTAGGCGAGCCATCCGGTTGTACTATATGATCAGGGATATTTAGAAAAGGGCGGGGTTTAAACTTATGGACAAGCATCCTATGTGGCTTATCTGCATACTCATAAAACTTTTGCTTGGACCACATTATTGACTTTAAAATGTTGTTTGTATTTACCGACTTAATGCGATTCTGAATAACAATCGCCGTACACAAGCGACCCACTGTAGGGGAGCGGAATAACTCTGCCCGCAGCTGGGCCACAAGCTCGGACCTCAGCTTAATAGAGTCTCGTTTCAGGCACGAGCCGGCTGAGATGCATTAGCCTCTAAAGAAGGCCTTATGAGCCTCCCATACAGTAGATATATCAGGGCCTGAGCCCACATTTAAATCAAAAAATTCTTCCAAATTCCGGAGAAGCCTATCCTTAGTTTCAGCATGTCGAAAAAGAGACTCGTTGAGCCTCCAATTACAAGTCTTAGGTGAAGCTGTCTGGAGCATTAGGCTCAGGGTAATGGAGGCGTGATCAGACCACATTAGGGGATCTATTTCAGAGGAGACTACGTTAGGTAGCAGGGGAGCGGTTACTAGGAAATGATCTAGGCGAGAATATAGCTTATGCGGAAGGGAAAAGAAAGTATATTGACGTTGAGTAGGATTCTTCACTCTCCACGCATCAAACAGATTATGGGACCTAATAATTTACGGAAGGAAGTGGACAATTTAAGAACCTGAAGAGAAGGGGTCTGGTGAAATAGAACACGTCTAGCTCTACTAGGAGACTTGCACATATTGAAGTCCCCACATATGATCGTAAAGGGCTGAGAAAAGGAACGCAGCCACTCAAGAACTCCAGTGAGAAAACCAATCTGCCCTGTGTTGGGTGCGTAAATATTAGCTAAGGTAAAGGAGGCATTCAAATGGGTACAGCTCAGGAGGACAATACCGACCCCGGGGGTCTAGAGTTGAAGCAAGGATTCGTAAGGGGCATGAACGTTTAATCGATATGGCTACTCCAGCCTTCCCAGACGGATCTGAGGCCATTGAAACTGTGGGAAACAATCTAGATGCAAATTTAAAGGAACCCCCTGTGCGGAAATGAACCATCACCACATCGGCTCCAGAGGATTTGAACTCCTTTAGTGCCATCCAGCGTTTTCGTAAGGAATTCAAGCCCTTGACATTGCAAGAAAAAATCTTTAAAGCCATAGTACATACATGGGTAAAGAAGCAAAAGAAAGTTGAACACAACTCATGGGTAAGAGATGGTCCAACCCAAGGATAACTGAAAGAAACATATACACATCAGCATTTCTGAGCAGTAGGACAATGTATGGTGATATCACAACCTGTAACAAAATACAAGAACAACAGGTCAAAAAAGGACCTGATAAAAATTGAAGATGTTTGGCAAAAGCAAGAAGACTAGGAGACAAACATAACATAACAAGCATAACAAAATAAAAATAAAAACACATGTTTTGAAAGCCTGAAGGAAAAAAGTCCTTCAGGGCACCAAGGTGGGACACCTTGAACATGTAAAGAGACATGACGGTCAGCAAAAATGACGGGCTGTGGCCTGCTCCCGTAGGAAGTTATTGTCCTCGGACATAGTGACATTGTGCAAAACAAAGCACTTCAAACTGAAACGGCAAAAAAGGAGCCAACAAGATAACATTGGCCTAGCAATACGTGTGGAAAATGGACACACATTTGTAACGCAGCTTAATGAGCCCATCCAGAAAAATAAAATAAAAATTGTGTGGATGGGTTGTAGGGGAGAACACTCCCCGCAGATACCAGAAGAGGATGACCGACATCCTAGGCATCTGGTAATCAAAATAGGCAAATTAGAGCGTTGCGGAGTAGAGAAAGCCTTCTGTTGTCTGAGCCGAACCCGGGTCCAAATGGCAGCGGGGGCCTGAAGGGCTCTTGTTTGCCAGAGCAGGCGGGGGGAGCTGAAGTTCCTCCTCCGGAACAGGTGGTAAGCCCAGGTTGCAGATGAAATTTTCACATTCGTGGAGATCTCTGATGGAATATTATGTGTCATCTTTGGAAGCTGAAAGTCGGAATGGAAAACCCCATCTGTAGGGGACTTGATGTTGTTGGAGGTGCACTGTGATTGGGCGAAGGTTGCGCCTTTTAGCCAGGGTAATGGGAAAGAGATCACTGAAAATCTGGATTTTGGAACCTTTGAAGTCAATGCGATTCTTGTTGCGTGTAGCTGTTAAAGCTTCCTTGCTATCATAATAGTGAAAAGGGACTATTATGTCTCTCGGGTTGGATCCAGGAGGGGGTTTGGGGGCCAAGGATCTATGGGCTCTGTCTAAGCGCCAGTCTGTCGGGTATGTGAGGAGCCAACGTGACAAACAAATCTAGTAAATATACACGTAGGTCCTTATTGACAGTTTCAGGGACCCCGCGGATCCCTACGTTTGAACAACTTTCTCTGTTCTCCAAATCTTTATGCTGGAGTTGAATTTGGGAAACTGTGTGCTTCCAGAGCATGCATATACTATACAGTCTCATCGAATTTAGTTTCCAAAAGTGGCCGTGCGCTCTCCGAACTGATCGATCTCCCCCTGAGCTCTTGAGCGAGCTTTCCAACTTCTTTAGTTATGTTGCGTGTCGGGTCTTGCAACAGTGCCTGCAGTTTCAGGTCTAGTACCGTTACTGTAACTACTTCAGCAGGACTCGGCCGTTGGGACATGTTGCCTGCATAAAAAACGGCCGGCGCAGAGGCCATGAGATCAGTGGCTTCTGCGGGCGTATTCGGAGCCGGAGAGTGTGATCTATATAAGAATCACTCCATGGTTTGTGTAGGTCGTGAAGAGAGTGGCGGGATACAACCTTGATATATATTCTTCTGAAATCCTATTTTGCCCATGTGGTGTCCAGAGATGTCCGGAGGCAGCTAGTATTGATCCTGTGGCTGAGAAAGCTTTTAAAGCGGAGCAGGATCCTGTAACAAAGGAACAGGGATCAGTACATAACTAAGACATCTCCATCACTAATGCTAACCGTGCATGGGTCACTCTATTTTGCGCTGCATAGGGGCATCAGGATACCTCAAGATGGAGAGGGGGGTGTATGGCCCTTTTAAGGATCTGCGAAAGGCACTGTGGAGATGGGGCAGTAAGGCTTGGGACCAGGCAGCAGGCGTCGGTGTAACTAGGAGGCCTTCTTTCTGGGGATAGGCACAGAATCCTGGCCGTAGGCGAGATTAGTGTAAAAAAATACCTCCTTTAAAGGGGTGATGAGGCAGTCTCCAGAGACATTCAGGATAGCCGTAGGCAAATGGTGGACAGTACGGGCCTTCAGGGGGGTTTGCAGGCAGGCTCCCAGGAGTGACCAAATCCACTGTCCCCTGTAGGAGTGACGATGCAGCAGGATGGGGAGAGAATCGGGCATCAGGGAGAGAGAAGACTGGGTGCAGGTCCGGAGGCCAGGTGTAGGAAGTTGGCCGCCGGCCTCCGCGACTAGGCCGGAGTCGCAGTGTTTCCTGCGTCAGCTGCTGCACGGAGGGCCACGGCTCCGTTCGGGACCTCCGTTGATCTTCTCACAGGCGGGAAGCAGGACACAGCAGCTGCAGGGGCGACAAATCGGCAGTCTGAGGGCACGGATGAAGAGGAGAGACAGGGGAGGCGCTGTATCCCAAGGCAGAGATCCTTAAGCCAGCTTCCGGCCTCGGGGATGGAGGGGCCAGGTGTCGGAGGTCCCCCGAGTGCTGCTCCGTTTTGACCGATGTTGCTCCTCATGGGGGATGGATCCCGCGGCTTCCAGCACCCTAGTGTGGAAGGTGGCGAGGACAGCCTAGGCCCGAGGATGGTGGCAGACCACGGCCCAGTCAAGGACGCGTAGGAACGTCCGGAACCCGGGGATTTCGGCCGACTTTGATGCAGGAGATGCCCAGGTAGGTATAGGGTGGAAAATCACTGCTTTGGGGCTCTGTTTAGGCACAGATGGCCATGGATTGTTAGCAGGGCCGGCGGAGCACTGTATAAGCATGTTTTTCTCAGAGCTCGCTCGGACACGCCCCCCCCCAAAAGTAAATTTAAAATCACATAATATATGTGCACTCCTGTTAGAAGTTTATTTTTCAATACATGACAATTTTATACATGGGGGTCGAAAATGACTGCCTGCGTCGGAGATCAAGAGCTATAGGTGACCATAGGGATGATTCAAGGACCAACTAGCGTAAAAATAGAATGTATTTGATTTTAATGTAAAACATGGGATTAAATCTCCAAAACTAAAGATGCTGTATTTAAAAAGAGATCAACCTACAAAACAGTTTTGCAGTACACTAGATTCCCAGGGAAGTAAGCTATCTGCACAAGCCAGCATTTGTCTCTAAGGCTGCATTCACACCTGAGCGTAGCGTTTTTTTTTTGTTTTTTTGTTTTTACCGCGTTTTGCCACGATTTTGGACAGGTCTAGGGTCACCGATGTTAAAAGCAGAAAAACGCCCAAATCTGCCAAAAAAAAAGTCCCATGACTTGTTTGAGCTTCAGGCGTTTGAGTGGAGATTTGAACCATCCCCATAGAGAATAATAGATTTTTTTTTCCCTCCAGTGTTTTGTAGTTTGAAGCATTTTGTAGCTTGAAGGGCAAAAAAAAGGGGAAAGTCAAAAAAGGACTAGCATAATTTGGAAGCAGTAAAGTTAATTCAGTAACATAAAGCGCTCAATATGCACTTTAAAATTTAAATAGCTGGCATCAAGACATTAGAATGAATATGCAATGGATAGTTTCCCATAGTCATTAGTATGGACAATTACCTGGCGTCATGCAGTAGCGTGTGTGTCCCCGTGGATCCAGCAACGTGTAATAGCTGGAATAGGTGGCTTTAAATACCCCCCAATTAGGCCGGATGCGGACGAAAAGACCGCGCCACACATGCGCGAACCATGTCACATCCGCCGCTCAGCCGCCCGCACCGCCAGGTCCCAAAGCCCGGCCCCAGAGAGGGTAAATAGGCTCCCTCTCAGGTTGATGGTGAGCATTTGGAGATAGGCGGAAGATGGGAGAAGAGAGGGTGAGATGCAGAGGAGTGCAGTAAACTGGGCACTTGGCCAGAAAATTGAAACAAACGCCCTGGGCGGGGAGGTTGTGAGAATTGGCTCCCCATAGCCCTGCAGGCCCAGCCCCTCATCTCATTTTCCTGTATATCGCAAGAAGGGAAGAAAGAGAGAAGACAGTAAAGTAGGAAGAAGGAAGTACTAGGTGGTTCTGCCCAGTCCGAGTGGGCACCCGAAAGGAGGGGGGGGGCAGGAGAGGCAGACATGCCTGAACACGGGTGCACAAGGACATCCCCGCATCTGCTCGGGCGGGGCAGGAGCTCACACCGCCAGGGTTGTTCTCCTGAGGTTTTGTCCCTCATCTGAATATTTAAAAATGTTCCAGAGTTGCCACATCTTGGAGTAAGCCTCCTGCCTTTGTTGACTTGAGGATCAAGTCCTCCGTTCTGCTGACGTCATCTACCCTTCGAAGCCACTGGGCGACTGATGGTTGGGGGGAATTCCAGTTAAGAGGGATGCAGGCCCTGGCTGCATCCAGGAGGTATCACACCAGCGACTTTTTGTACACAAGGGCTGAAGTATCTGTAGCATGCAATAGGAAGAAGGCCGCGTCATCTCGTACCTCGCGGTCCGAAAATTTCTGAATAACGCGGCATACTTCTCCCAAAAAACTTTGCAGTCGAGGGCAGGACTAAAATATGTGGAGAATGGGGGGCGTGGCCTGGACATGGCTGAGTGAAGCTGCTTTTCATCAGAGCTCCCGGCCTGTTCCCCTGATTTCTGGCCAAAAACAGACCAATAACCGGCATGAACACTGCCAAACGATACGGGACAAGAGCAGCGATGAAGGGGACCCCAGCGGGGAAGATTTCAGGAGAAATTCAGAAATATTTTAAGACCCTGCAGGAGGTACCCCCGGACTTAGGCCTACCCGAACCACGAGGCCCTGAACTAGCAGACGGAGAGACGCCACGAGGGCAACTGCTGGACGCTGGAGAGCTAGAAGACTGAATGACATTTGCCCACCAGTCTCCAGAAGACACCTTGAAAGACGGCATGTCTTCCGTTCAGGCCCCGGAGCCCGCAGGCCTAGACCCGGACATTAAGGCCCTATTACAGGCCTTGCCAACCAGGACAGACATTGAGGCCCTGATCCTAAGATTAGAAGAAACCCACAGACGAGACATACAGGAAGTACGTGGGGAGGTCTCAACACTTACCAATCGGGTCGCATCGGGGGAGGAAGCGGTGTCTTCGCTGGCGGACCGCGTTGCAGCATTGGAGCAGGCCCGGGCTCGCCACCAGGACGCCGCTATCTCACTGCAGCTCCACCTGGAAGAGGTGGAAGATAGGAGCCGCCGCAATAACCTACAGCTTCGTGGCATCCCTGAGCCTGCGGACGTGGAAGATGTCGGGACCAAAGTGCTGAGCATCTTCAGAGCGGTCCGGGAAGACCCGACGGCGGAGGTGGTGGTGGACAGAGCGCACAGAACACTCGGGACCCAAATCGACGGACTAGGACAGGCCGCGTGACGTGGTATGTCGCCTGCACCGCTACGGCAGAAAGAGGATATCCTGAGGCAAGCATGGGACATGGGAGACATAGAAGTCGAGGGGGCACAAGTACGTATTCTGCCGGACCTCTCAAGAGCGACCCTACGCCAAAGAGCGATGCTGCGGCCTGTCCTGGACTTGGCCAGGCAGACGGGACACACCTACCACTGGGAATACCCGCTAGCGGTCACCTTCCGCAAAGACAGCGCGGCCTACGTACTGCAGAGCACCGTGGACCTTCCAGCCCTGTTCCGGTTCATGGGAGTCAAGCCGATCCAGGTTCCGGACTGGATTCAGTTCATCCCCCGCCAGACCGGCCGTTCCGGCGCAGCTGCCTACCGGGGCCCCCTGATGCAGAGACCGCAGAGGGGAAGACGGAGACGGCACTCATCACGAGGAGGAGCGGGACGTGAGTAGGCCCTGGGCCACACATTTGACTCCCCCCCCCCCCCCCTTCGCCTCCTCCCTTACTGCCTACATGCGAGACCCCCGATACACCGCGATGATACCCACATGTACCTCCGCCCCCCCCCCCTAATGAGGACTGTGGCAGCGGCACCCCCTGAGGGTCACTGGATAGGTGGCTTCTCCATCTGTCCCCCGTACCACCTACCCAGACTGAGATATGATGCTAGCAGGCGGCACCTTGGAGCGCCCCCCCTGACTGACCACAAAAGGGCGATACCCCGCTCTTCATAGCCTTTGCAGTGATAGGGAAGCTGTAGACTCAGGAGTGCGGACTCCCGGCCGGGACGTCCCCATCGAGACATTGGAGGGACCCCTCCCCTGGTTGACTTGGGTCATACATGGCGGAAATCCCGCACAAACTGAGTCTGCTCCCTTGGAGGGGCGCCAATACGGTCGGAGACGGGTTGACCGCATGGACTGTAACGTCTGGTGGATGGTGGATGGGAGAGAAGTGGCTGCTAGGGACGCCGGGCTCGGCAATCCGGTGACATGATCTTCGCACCCCCCCCCCCCCCAGGTTCGAGTTATGTTGTTTTGTTTTTTACCTGGAGACTTCCTTACTGGCCTGGAACCGGTGGGACGGGGGGAGGGACTGCCGAGGGGGCCTGAGACGAAAAACGGGGAGACCCCCGGGTAATACAGAGAAAGGGACACTTCACTTTTCACCGAACCATACCAATAGCACAAGACATGACATTGTCAGAAGAGCAAGTAGACTGTGCTGTTTAGAACCCTGTACAACTACCCTTGGATGTTTTGTTCGATCCCCGGGGATGAGGCTGGTTTGTCGAATGGTCATGGAGGGGGGATGGGACTTGGGGGTGAGGGGAGGGCAGTATTGGACAAGGAGGGGCTGGGATCCTGAACCCATTGCCTTAGGGGTAACGAAATGTCCCATTAGCACTTTCTACAATTTTTGTCTTAAACCTGTTTATTGCACTTAATGTTTTATTGCCTGCCAGTTTTGTTATCGTTTATAACTGTAATCTATAAGGCCGGTTAAAGTTTGGATTCTTTCTTTTTTTTTTCTTCACAGTATATATTTTGGCCGGGGATTGGGGGGGAGGACCGGGAGCTTGCTCTTGGTCCCTGTTTAGCCCACTTTCCCCACTTAGGACTGCACTCGATACTCGGGGTACCCCCGTAGAGTGCCTAGAGCCGATTTTGGCTACCTTAGTAATACCTGCTTGGTGGCCCCATCTGGAGCCTACCACCTGACTTCCCCTTCTCTTTCCATCTGCTCTGCTTCTTCCCTCTTTCTTAATTCCCACTCTTCCTCTTCCCACTCCACCCCCCCACTTCAACACCCCTTAGGTGGACCACCCTATAGCGCACCACTCTCAGTACTCAGAGGCCAAATCTAGGGGGGTATCTATCCTAATTTCCTGACGGACAGGGAGGGACGTTTCCTCTTCCTGAAAGGCAGGATAGGAGACAAGACAGTGACGTTTGCCAATTTGTACGCCCCAAATACCCAACAGGACGTATTCCTTAGGAAACGATTGGGACAGCTCGGCCGCTTCACGGAAGGCCAGCTGATAGTGGGGGGGGGGCCTGAATATCTCCTTAATACCGACAGAAGACATGTCTACTGGGACATCATCCCTGACACGTGACGCCCTCAAACGTATTGACACTTCTCTACACACAATGCAACTGGTGGATGCCTGGCGGCTCCTGCACCCTGGAGACAGGGATTACACTTTTTTTTTCTAAACCTTACCAGACGTATTCAAGACTTGATTATTTCCTGTTACCACATGGACAACTAGACGCGATACGGGAGGTCACAATTGGGTCGATCACGTGGTCGGACCGCGCCCCGATCACCCTGAAATACTCAATCTATGATAAAGCAGGAGATCGGAGGCCAGTGTGGAGACTGAATGAGAGCCTCCTACAGAATACCGAAGTCATGGCGGAGGTGGTGAGGGAGTTGGGACACTACTTCTCTACAAATTCCACACCGGATGGCGACGTGGGGGTAGTGTGGGAGGCTCATAAGGCGGTAGTCCGTGGGCTACTGATCAAACACGGCGCGCGTCTTAAAAAGGAAAGCACAGCGCAACTGACACTGCTCCTTGACAAACTACGAGGTTTAGAATTGACGCATAAGGTGACACCGAATAGACAGACAGGCGCAGAACTCGATGTTATCCGCGCCCGTATAACGGATCTACTGCACTTTAAGGCCAAAGCGGCACTGCCGGCGCTTCACCTATGAGTCAAGAGATAAGTGCAGTAGACTATTAGCCAACACAATTCGCACGCGCCGACTGGCCTCGTACGTACCCCACGTGCTGTCCCCAAAGGGGCAGAAACACTCCACACCCCAACAAATCACACAAGAATTCTGCCGGTATTACAGCTCCCTTTACAATCTGGCCAAACCCCCCCCCCCCCCCCCCCCCCCTGCGCGAGACATGACAAGAGACTATATCTCAGCGTCCTTAATGCCTTCCCTGTCGTCTGAAGCTAGGGAGAGCCTGGAGGAACCCATTACCCTTCCTGAGCTTATGTGCGCACTGAAAAGTGCCAAGCCAATCAAAGTTCCACGTCCCGACGGCCTTACAGTGGCATATTACAAAACACTGCTCCCGACAGTGGGTCAACACTTGGTCCAGCTGTTTAATGGCCTAGGCTCGGGAAAGTCCTTTCATTTTACCACACTGCAGGCTCAAATTTCTGTAATCCCAAAAGAGGGTAAAGACCCCACTAACTGGCAGCTACCGCCCTATATCCCTCCTCAACACCGACCTAAAGCTGTACACCAAAATCTTGGCCTCCAGGCTGCAGAGTCACCTCCCACACTTAATACACTTAGACCAAGTGGGTTTTGTACCCACCAGGGAAGCCCGTGACAATACGGTTAAGGTACTTAATCTCCTGCACATTGCCTCCTCCAGTAAGACACCCAGCCTATTTATAGGGACTGACGCCGAAAAGGCATTTGACCGGGTTGACTGGCAATTTATGACTTCCACTTTAGAGCACATAGGCCTGGGGGAGAAAATGAGGAACTGGGTAGCGGCAATATACAGGAAGCCGACGGCACGGGTAAGAGTCAATGGGGTGCTGTCAGAAGATTTCACCATCACTAATGGGACGAGACAGGGATGCCCCCTCTCGCCCCTGCTCTTCGCACTTGCCCTAGAACCCTTTTTATGCCACATACGCCAGAATCCCGACATTGTAGGTATACATACAACAAACGCCCAATACTAGGTCTCCGCCTACGCGGATGATCTACTTTTCTCCCTCACAGACCCAAGCACATTGCTTCCGGCCCTTCTACGAGAGTTTGAGACCTATGGCAAGTTATCAAACTTAAAGATAAACATGACAAAGTCGGAGGCAATGGGGGTAGGGATTCCACAACACCAGCTTGCACGCCTTAGGGAGAACTTTAGATTCAAGTGGACAGAGATGGCACTGAAATACCTGGGTACGTACATCCCTCCCTCCCTGCCTCAGCTGTATAAGATAAACTTCCCCCCTCTTCTGACGGAAGTCCGGAGGCTGCTAACACAATGGGCGGGGGGTCTCCACTCCTGGCTAGGTAGATGCAATATACTAAAAATGTCTATTCTACCGAAATTCTTGTACCTCCTCCAGGCTCTCCTGATCCATATACCGGGAGAATACTTTCGGCAACTACACTCTGTATTCTCCCATTTCCTATGGGCAGGGGAAAAAAATCAAGGCTTCAGAGGGGAATACTTTCTCTCCCCAAATTAAAGGGCGGCCTTGCGCTAACAGACGTATGAACCTACTACCATGCTGCGCACCTTGTCAGGTTGATTGACTGGTGCCGACATGGACACATTAAGCTTTGGACGCGGGTAGAGCAAGGTCAAAGCAGGACTTCCCTCCGTCGGGCCCCCTGGTGCCACGCGTTGCTCCCTACACATGTTACACGACATCCTTTGATAGGGCAGACGGTTAAAATCTGTGCACCCCTTTTTGAAAGGTCTTCTCTCTCATCACGGACTTCCCACCTTAGACCAATTATTGGCCACCCCCTTTTTGAACCAGGCCTACAAGACGGGAAATTCCTTGACTTGGCGAATGCGGACTTATTCCAAGCATCACACTTTAGTGCGGAGGGGAGGTGGAAATCGACGGCAGAACTGATGGGCCATGAAGGCGCATACCGTCTTGATTTCCTAAGAACACAACAGTTACGCCACTTCTTAAACAGCCTCCTGGCCCCTCCGACCGCCCATGTACCGTTGACGACATTTGAGGAACTGTGTAGTGACTCCGGAGTGCTCCCTCATCCACTGTCCCAGATGTATGCATTATTGAACACTCCGCCAGGTGACCATCAGATCCCGGCCCTAGCCAAATGGGAAAGGGATTGGGGACGCAATTCTCGGCCAACAAAAAGCAGAATATAGTTTGCTTCACACATTAATCGTCGGTATGCGCCAGAACGCAAGAAACGAACTATAAGATACTTACACGTTGGTATAGGACCCCAGACCTGCTGAGTAAATTATTTCCTGATTCTACGGCCACTTGTTGGAGATGCCAACAGGAGAGAGGCACCATTCTACACATATTTTGGTCGTGTCCACGGATCAGGGGCTTCTGGGGAGAGGTACGACGGGTTACCCAGCAATTTACGGGAAGTATTGTTCCGGATGACCCGGCTTACTTTCTCTTACACGCTAACGACCTGTCGCCTGGGGTATATAAAAAGTCGGTGGTGCGTCACCTTTTGGACGCAGCCAAGGCCTGCGTGCCCCTCCTCTGTAAGTCCCCTCACCCGCCATCCATGGCTATGTGGCTCAACAAAGTAGATGAGATCAGCCGAATGGAAGACCTGATCCTTTCCAGCCAACAGCGAAGGGAGAAGTACTCGGATACGTGGCAATTGTACAACATTTTCAGATTTTCAGAAGAGGGTCGGAGGCTCAGGGAGACAGCCTCTTACCAGCTCAACCTAACGTAGATGGGTCCCCAGTATCTGGGACGACCTGACTGCCCGGGAGGTACGTTAAGAACTTTGATATGCCTTTTTGAGGCGCTTTTGGGGCTAGCCCTGCTCGCGCGGCCTCCCCCCCCCCCCCCCTCCCCTGTTACTTAATCTCATTCTGTTCTTTTCTATACCTTTATTCTTTACTACTCTAAATCCCTCTAGAAAATGGAAAATAGGTTGGGAAGCCGGCTTGTGGGGGCCTAGCTACCAGGTCATATAGACCCAGCTGTAAAACATGGCACCTGACTAGGAAGACGTAGGGGGTATTTACCCATGTATGTGACTGTACATTCTCTTGATATTTACCCGACAAAGGGTATTTTCTGTTTCTAAATGTTATGATTGTATGATAAAGGCCCACGCGGCCTGGCTTTTTGATGATAAATAAAAAATTTCAAAAAATAAATAAAAAATATGTGGAGAATGGTGCCCTCCTCCCCCTGACAGCGCCAGCAAAGCTCCGAGGTCGCTGGGAAGAACCTATGTAGCAGGGCCGGCGTCCTATACCATCTAATGAAGATTTTGTAATTTGTCTCCTGCTTCTTAGCGCACAGGGAGGATTTGTGAATAAATGTCAAAATATGTTGTTTTTGGTGGGTTGTAAACTGGCGATTCAGGTCTCCCTCCCACTTATCAGCATGAAGTAAGCCATGGACAGCATATGGGGCACCGTCCCAGTCCCCATGCAAAGCTCCTCCCAGGCCGTAAGCGACCACTGGGAGGCGCTAGGGGGTGGCGATAGTCCAGTCAGTTGTAGGGCCCTCAAAAAATCTAGTCTGTATGGGCCGGTCGTGGCCTGGTGCAGCCCCGTGTCCCGCAATCCACGGAATTTCCCATCCCGCAGACCTGGTTTGAATAGAGGGTGACCTAACAATGATCTCAGTGGGGAGTGACGGTTTGCCAGGGAGGTTTTAGAAAGTATCTGCGCACAGACACTTGTGGTGTTTCCATCAGGGGTGCCGCTTAAGTGTGTGAGGTAGGTTTGCGTGACACCATGGGACACCCTGCAGGGGTATGTCACTCTGATCCTGTTCGAATTGTGTCCAGAGTTGGTTATTCTTATGTCTACACCAATCAATCCACCTACTGAGGTGTGAAGCGTGGTAATATGCGTGGTAATATGCACGGATATCTGGCACCGCCAGGCCCCCTTTTGTCTTTGGGGAAGTAAGGGCAGCTCGTTTTAAACGTGGACTTTTCCCTGCCCAGAGGAACCGTGAGAACGTGGTCTGGACTTGTTTAAAAAAGTCCCTGGGGATGCGAATCGGAAGGGCCTGAAGGAGGTAAAGGAACTTGGGCAATATCATCATATTAAGTAGGGTTGTCCCGATACCACTTTTTTTTAGGACCGAGTACAAGTACCGATACTTTTTTTTCAAGTAGTCGCCGATACCGAATACCGATACTTTTTTTAAATGTGTCCCCAAAGGCAGCCATGTCCCTCCTGCCATGTCCCCCACATATGCAGCCATGTCCCTCCAGCCATGTCCCCCACATATTGCAGCCATGTCCCCCCACATATTGCAGCCATGTCCCCCCACATATTGCAGCCATGTCCCCCCACATATTGCAGCCATGTCCCCCCACATATTGCAGCCATGTCCCCCCACATATTGCAGCCATGTCCCCCCACATATTGCAGCCATGTCCCCCCACATATTGCAGCCATGCCCTCCGTATACAGCCATGTCCTCCGTATACAGCCATGTCCCTCATATATACAGCCATGTCCCTCATATATACAGCCATGTCCCTCATATATACAGCCATGTCCCTCATATATACAGCCATGTCCCTCACATACAGCCATGTCCCCCTACCTGATGATGCCGCCGTTAATACAAAGCCGCTGCCGCGAACATTACATGCACCTTTAGCTTTTCAATAGCTGTTTACCGCGCGCCCTGTGTAAAGGACACTCCCTCTTGCTCGGGATTGGACAGATCCATCCAATCCCGAGCAAGGGTCTAGTGTCCTTTACACAGGGCGCGCGGTAAACGGCTATTCAAACTAACGGTGCCTGTAATATTCGCGGCGGCGGCTTTGTATTAACGGCGGCGGGGTCGGCTTTGCACATACGGCGGTGGCGGCGGCTCGGGGGGGGGGGGTATTCTACTTGGGTATCGGGGGTATTTGCGGGAGTACAAATACTCGTAATCGGTCCCAATACCGATACTGGTATCGGTATCGGGACAACCCTAATATTAAGGATGTTACAACGGCCAAACCAAGAGTGAAGTTCGCCGTCCCAGCTGTCTAACCGCTTTTGGACGTTTTTCAGGAGGGGTGGAAACTTAAGTTTAAAAAGTTGGGCCATGGAGGTGGGGATAAAGACGGGTAAGCCTTTGACCCGGGATCTCCACGCCCATAGCCTCAGATTTTCCAAAATTAATTTTTCAATTGGAAAGGCGGCCATACGCGTCGAATTCTTGCATAAGGGCGGAAGTGAGGTTTTAGGCCTCGTAAGGGAGACCATCAAGTCATCTGCGTAGACGGATACATTGTGTTGTGGCCCCCCAGCCTCCACTCCCGTAATGTTAGGGTTATGTCGGACGAGGCTAAGGAAAGGTTCCAGGGTGAGCGCAAACAGGAGGGGAGACAAGGGACACCCCTGTCTGGTCCCGTTTGTGTTGGGGAATGCGTCGGAAAGCACACCATTTGCCCTCACCCTGGCAGTCGGAGTCCCGTAGGCCGTGGCCACCCAGTTCAGCATTTTGTCTCCCAGGCCTATATAGCTCAGCGTCTCAAACATGAATCTCCAGTTCACCTGGTCGAACGCTTTTTCCGCATCCGTCCCAATAAAGACACTAGGCGTTTTACTGTTGGCCGCTATGTGAAGTAGGTTAAGAACCTTGGTCGTATTGTCTCTGGCCTCTCTGGTGGGGACAAATTCGACCTGATCAAGGTTTATCAGTCGGGGCAAGTATTGTTGCATTCTGGTGGCCAAGATTTTGGTAAAAATCTTTAGGTCCACGTTTAGGAGGGAGGTTGGTCTATAGCTCCCACAGATGGCTGGGTCTTTGCCCTCTTTCGGTATTGCCGAAATGTGGGCAAGTAGCGTAGTGGTGTGGAAAGATGACCCCGAACCGATACTGTTGTACAGTGTGGCGAGGTGTGAGCAAAGAGAGTGGAGGAGGACCTTATAGTATAGATTGGTGAGACCGTCGGGGCTGGGGCTTTGCCTGACTTGGCACTCTTCAGGGCTACCTGTATCTCCGGCAAAGTAATGGGTTCCTCCAGGACCTCCCGGGACTCTGTTGGTAGTAGTGGCATAGCGGCCCGGTCTAAGTAGTCTATCATGTCTGCTTGTGTTGCCAGGGCCACTGGTAGGTTATACAGGGAGCTGTAAAGGATCTGAATTCTTGTGAGATTTGTTGAGGTAGGGATCGTTTCTGTCCGGTAGCGGAAAGGATGTGCGCTATATAGGAAGCCATGCGCTGTGTTTGCAATGATTGGGCCAGGAGTCTGCCACATATACTACCCGATTCGTATGTTTTTTTTCTGGCAGGCCTGGATCACCGCCTTGGCTCTATACTGCAGTAGGTCAGTAATTTGCGAGTGAACTGTATCCAGCTCCCCCCAAGCTGTCTGGTCGGGGTAGCCTTGTGTGATATTTCTAAGGTTTGTAGTCTAACTAGGAGTGCCTCTAGTTGTTTTGTCCGGGCTTTTTTCAACCTGGCTCCGTGCTTAATAAGCACTCCCCATATCACAGCCTTGTGCGCCTCCCACACCACCCCAATGTCGATGTCGTGTGTAATGTTCATCTTAAAATAGTGGTCGGCCTCCTTGACTACATCTGCCAGGATGTCATGGTCCTGGAGAAGGCTCTCATTGAGCCTCCGGGGGGGGGGGGGCCTTGTCTCCCCTGCGCGTCTGCAAGATCATAACGCATCCCTATAGGGGCGTGATGCGACCACGTGATAGACCCGATGTAGGTGTCTTTTAATAGCGTGTAGTTGGCTGTGGGGTACAAGCAGATAATCAATCTGGGAGTAAGTCTGATGGGGTTTGGAGAAGGTGTAGTCACGTTCCTCTGGGTGAAAGAGGTGCCAGGTGTCCGCCAGCTGCGCGGAGTGTAAAGTGGTGTGTATCTGTGCGCGTGAAGTAGAGGAGAACCCCCCAGACGTATCCTCAGATGGGAGGAGTGGAGTGTTAAAGTCGCCCCCCCACCACCAACTGTCCCTCCGAAAAGCACAGAAGATAAGATGGTCCATCCGCCTCTTAAAGAAGGCGTCCTGATAATCATTTGCCAGGTTTGCCAATGTCGCCCTCCTGTCCCCGATCAATCCTTTCAGATACAGGAAGCGGCCCCCCAATCTGGGAGTCCGTGAGCGTCCACGGCACTGTAGAGGATATGAGGATGGTTATCCCTCTAGATTTAGCTTCCGTGTAATTGGAGTGCTAGGTTAGGGGATAGTGTCTATTCTTAAGGAACGGGAGGTTGCCTTCATTAAAGTGCGTTTCCTACAACATTACAATATCTGCTCTAGCCCGCTTCATATCGGAGAGTAACATCTGTCGCTTCTCCGGGGTATTCAGACCCTTGGCATTAAGGGATACAATATGGAAAGCGCCCGTGTTAGAGGAAGCCGCCCAAATAGTATTGTGGTTTGGAAAAGGAGGGGGTAGCAGAGACCTAGAGTGGTCAAGAGAGAGAAAGTGAGAGGAGAGAAAGAGAGGTTAGGAAGCTGTCACTAGGGCGTGCAGCGGCTGGAGAAAAACGAAATTGGCCCTAAAAATGGCTAATGCGCTCCTCCTGGGGATTACCCCAAATGGGAGTGCGGTCCTAAGTGGGGAAGTGGGTGGACAGAGCCGGTAAGCGAACCCCCAACGCTTGCCACCCCACCCCGGCAAGCATATATATGACAAAATATGAATCGGTGAAACAGTACAGGCATCACAATACAATAAAATACAATACAAATAAAGTTCAGTGGGTACAACCCAAGAGCCAGTGCATAAACATGAGCCTGAAATATCACAGTGAGGGACAAGCAGAGAAAACAAAACATAGCAGTGTCCATGCTATTTTAGTAAATGGGAACAATCAAGCAAAGTAACATCATAAGCCTGGAAAACATGGGGAAGCATAGGAAATGCCCGGGTGGGAGGCACATCTCCTCCCCCGATCGTCCCCCCCCCTAATATTCGAACAAGTCTGTCAGCTCCTGAGTGCTTCCCCCGCCAGGTCAGAAAATGTCACGGGGCACCGGAAGGGGGGAGCTGGGCCCCAACAGAAAAAAAATGGGTACCAAGAGATACCACGCCGGTCCAGCACATCCCTCACCCCCAAAGAAACTCAAGTCCCACCACCCCAAAAGGTAGAGACTGGGGGGCAGCATCTAAGCTCCCCCATCCGGATCATCAAAAAAAGCCTCTCACCATGTCTAGCCGCACTCCGCGAGCACTTCACGTACCTCGGGCGGGCAGAGAGCGCGATAGTCTCCTGGGTTGGTGGACAGGGTACAGACGATCCTCCAGGGGGGAAGGGGGCCAGGGGGTTCCGCAATCCGGGAGGGGGCTCCGCAGACCATAGAGCCTCAAAGGATCCCCGGCGGGCAGCAACAAACAAGCAGGGCCGCCGCCAGGAGCATCATAACGGGATGGGGGGGGAGGGTCCAGACCAAAAAAGATTAGATTCCCGGTACCAAGGCACGAAGCCCCACACCCACCAGGTGTGCATCAATGGACTGAAAGCAAGTTAGAGGGCCGGACTGAAAAAAAAAAAAAAACTGAACAATTTCCTATGCACATGTTATTTTGAAGTGAAACAAACAAAATGGGAACAAATACAATATTTAAAATGAAGAACAAGTAAAGTTATCATCCTTACATCATCAGCCCCCCCCCCCCCCCCCACCATCATTACATCATCAGTTCCACCATCATTACATCACCATCAGCCCCCACACCATCATTATCATTACATCATCATCATCAGCCCCCCCACCATCATTACATCATCAGCCCCACCATCATTACATCACCATCAGCCCCCCTTTTCATCATCCTCATTACATCATCATCAGCCCCCCCACCATCATTATCATTACATTACATTATCAGCATCAGCCCCCCCTCCATTACATCATCAGTCCCTCCCATCATTATCATTACATCATCATCATCCGTCCGTCCCCCCATCATTATCATTACATTATCATCATCAGTCCCCCCCCACCATCATTACATCATCATCAGCCCTCCCCACCATCATTATCATTACATCATCATCAGCCCCCTCACCATCATTATCATTACATCCTCATCAGCCCCCATCATCATTACATCATCATCAGCCCCTATCCCCCACCATCACCAATATTACATCATCAGCCCCACCATCACATTGCATCACCATCATTACATCACCATCAGCCACCCACACCATCATCATTACATCATCAGCCCCACAATCATCATCATCAGCCTCCAGATTGGTCTGCTCATGGGCAAATTAAATAAATGTGTGGTGGTTTTGGATTCTCTTATTTATTAAGAGGAGGAGAAAGTCACTCCAGCTGGCCGGTACTTTTAAAGCCCACTCAGACACCACCCACACAAACACCCATTGTCCACTTATTTAGCTTTCTGGCAAATTAAAATCTACCAGAGGCCATCCTCTTTGTCTCTTGGCGTCCGCCACGAAGCATGTTGTAATCTCCACTAGGGGCAGCAAATAGTCCATGAATCACTGATTCTGACCCGGGTCATCTTTCAGTCACAGTTGGCCTTTGCTGTTCTGTAATTTAGGAAATCAGTAACAGCAGCTGATTGCTGAAGCTTTGTTTGCAGTCATTGTAATAAGGCACTTCAGTCTTCATTACACCAGGTGGTTTGAAGCCAAGCTCTACTCCCCACACCAGGGTGTATGCGTGATTCCTTTCTTGCAGATAAAGGTTCTGATATGCATTCTTCAGTTGAAAATTCCTGCTGGGTAAACCTGCTGTACTGGTATTCAGAGATGACAAATTCCAACTTAGGCCAAATGGCTGTATCAACCAGGCCGTAAAACTCCTGAAATGCATATATTAAACCATGTTGCCTTCCAACAGCAAACTGCCAGTTGACCAAGACAAGTACAGCCTCCCAGTAGTATTTTTGGGGAGAGCCAAGTCCCCTTTAGACAGAGGTTGTAGAGTAGACCTTGCCACTCTGGTAGTGAAACCAGCTCAAATAAAGAAGGTAATGGCCTGGTCTAGTTCCGAACACATTTTCAGGAAAAAATTGTTTGATAAATCTTGGTGAACATAAGCCCAATATAATGCCCACATTTTTAGTAAAATATAAAAGATGATGTTATGCTGAAATAGATACCCAACATGTCACGCTTTAAAATTGCACACGGCCAGCAGGGGCTCATGCTCTTTAACCACTTTCCGCACTTAGGTCAGCATATAATACTGGGATAATATTTGCAGCTACATGTCAGTCCTAGAAACATAGGGCCAGATTCAGGTAGATGGGCGCTTCTTTACTTTGGAGTAACGTTTCTCATTTACGTTACTCCGCCGACACTTTCGGCGCAAGTACTGTTATTCACATAGCAGTTGCGCGTAAACTTGCGCCAGAGTAACGATAATGCGCTGGCGTAACCCGACGCAAGTGGAAGTGGGTGTGATCATATGTAAATGATGGGCGGAGCCCAGCGCAGAGGCTTGCGTTCAGCGCATCAGCCACGGAGCATGCACAGTAAGTGAGGCTTCATTTGCCCCCTTGTGCGCATGCTCACAACTTCCGTCGGCACCACTTCACGGGAAACGTCAGCGCAATGCGTTCCGTTGGGCGTTTAAATGCGCCCGTAGAGAAATTATGCGCTGACGATACTCTGGCGTCGGAAAGTTAAGCCGATCAGAAATGGCCCGTTTACTGTCGCATCTAGTTTGATGGGTACGGCCACATAGAAACGACGGCGCATAATCAGTTACGCGGCGCATATCGAATTACTCCAGCGCAAGTCTTGCTGAATCTGGCCCATAATAGCCACAGGATTGCTTTATCATGCGGCTGGAAGGGCTCTCTTGTCCCAAGCCGGTGGTTCCCAGGAGCTTGGGACCGAAACGTCCCAAACATCTTTATGGTCTAAGAAGCTGTAAGCGTTGAGCGTTTTGTCACTTCAAGTTTTGCCAAGGTGTAAACAAGCCATTACTGGATTGATCTTGGTTTGATTTGATGCTTTTAAGGGCAGAAGACAGATCTGTGCTTTAGTACAGGGCTTGACAAATTTGCTTGGAATCTAGGAGCCAGCTAAAAAAGTTAGGAGCCAGGTTTTTTTTTAATGACTGACAAAGCTTTATTTTCAATATAGTTACATAGTTAGTCAGGTTGAAAAAAGACACAAGTCCATCCAGTTGAACCATAAAAAAAATAAAAATAAACAAACAAAATAAAACACAGTACATCCCATACACCCAACTCCATACCCACAGTTGATCCAGAGGAAGGCAAAAAAAACAGCAGAGCATGATCCAATTTGCTACCGGAGGGGAAAAAAATCCTTCCTGATCCCCCGAGAGGCAATCGGATTTACCCCTGATCAACTTTACCTACAAAACTTAGTACTCAGTTATATTATGTGCATTTAGGAAAGAATCCAGGCCCTTCTTAAAGCAATCTACTGAGCTGGCCAGAACCACCTCTGGAGGGAGTCTGTTCCACATTTTCACAGCTCTTACTGTGAAGAAACCTTTCCGTATTTGGAGGTGAAATCTCTTTTCCTCCAGACGTAAAGAGTGCCCCCTTGTCCTCAGCGTTGACCTTAAAGTGAATAACTCAACACCAAGTTCACTATATGGACCTCTTATATATTTGTACATGTTGATCATATCCCCCCTTATTCTCCTCTTCTCAAGAGTGAATAAATTCAGTTTTTCTAATCTTTCCTCATAGCTGAGCTCCTCCATGCCTCTTATCAGTTTAGTTGCCCTTCTCTGCACTTTCTCCAGTTCTCTGATATCCTTTTTGACAACTGGTGCCCAAAACTGGACTGCATATTCCAGATGAGGTCTTACTAATGATTTGTACAGGGGCAAAATTATATCTCTATCTCTGGAGTCCATACCTCTCTTAATACAAGAAAGGACTTTGCTCGCTTTGGAAACCGCAGCTTGGCATTGCATGCCATTATTGAGCTTATGATCAACTAAAACCCCCAGATCCTTCTCCACTAGAGATCTTCCCAGTTGAACTCCCCCTAGCATGTATGATGCATGCATATTCTTAGCCCCCAAGTGCATAACTTTACATTTATCAACATTAAACCTCATCTGCCACATAGTCACCCAATTAGACAGAGCATTGAGGTTGGCTTGTAAATTGGAGACATCCTGCAAGGACGTTATTCCACTGCGTAGCTTGGTATCATCTGCAAAGACAGAAATGTTACTTTGGTTAATTTTTATATCCAAAGATCCAATCTTAAATTTATACAGAAAGACGACTAGAAACTTTATGTATAGGCATTTAACTTGTGTAGGTAATGAATATATTCTGATGTGACACCAAGTGTTTAATCATGCAATGCAATTTTTTTTCACTTGGCTGTCTGTGGTCATGAATATGCCTTGTACTTTTGCAATTAAAGTACCAATGGTCAACAGCCTTTGCAGGATCAAAATCCTTCACTGATGGTCCATTCATGTTGGTAGTCAACAAATCACCTAAACTTTCTTGCTGCATTAAAGATCTGAACTTATTTTTTTTATTATGCTGTAATTTTTTATTACAATGTTTGTTACGCTGAATCCTCTCTCACATGTGGTTGAGACAGGCAAAACGGACACTATAGACAACAAGTTTCCCAAAACTGGAAATCTGTCTGTGTTGGAGAGTGCCAAATCCATAAGTTCAGTTTTTTTCCTTTACCAAGAACTTTAATTTCATACCACTCATTGTGGATTGCATGCATGCATTAATCATGCATTTCAGGCATTGAGAGTTGTTTCTGGAAATTCTGAGCCGATGTTGTAATGTCATCATCACCATAGTCCTCTAGTGCTGTTCCCTATGGCCAGGCAAAGGTATCAAACACTGCAGTAGAATGTTAAATATTCCTTTGAATGAGAAATCGCACTTCTAGATTTTTTGCACCATACTGAATCAATTTGTCCTTTTCATTTTCGATCAAAAAAGTTGCAGTATTGCTAAGTCCATGCAACTGTACATCTTGATGCTGTCCTTTGAGTGACGTTCCAGTTAGAAATCTCTCCTCATACTGTTTTGGGACATCTGTGAGTGATTTTAAAGAAGAAATTGTGTTTCACATGCAACTCGATTGTGCTTAAGAAAAGCTCTTCTCTTTGAAATAAATGTGCAACTGCGCCATATGCAACTACAGAAGCACTGTCTTTCTGCAGAAACACTTTCAGGCTGGGTTCACACTATACTACACGACAGCAGTACAACTTTCATCCTACTTTGCTCTGCAACATCTGTCCTACATACATCCTACATTCATCCTACATTGGTCCTACATCCATCCTACTTTCATGAACAGGACACTACTTTGAACCAACTTTGTGATAGTCTGACTTGTTCTTTGACCAATCAAAACAATCCCAGAGTGAGATAAATTCCTTTTACTGCTGCTGTAATCACATGTAGGATGTCTCATAAGGACAAGGCTCCTACTTTGGTCCGACTTCAATGATATACAGTGGGCTGAAGTAGGATGAATGTCGGAGCAAAGTAGTACAGGGAGTGTTTTCAAAGACGGACCGACTAGTGTCGGATCAGTTAGACAGCTCTCATAGGGAAACATTGATTTTCACACGTCATGCTACATGAGCTCCCAATGTAGGAGCGTTGTCGGAACAAGTGTGAACTCAGCCTCAAGGTGGACTGTCACACATTTCCAATCTTTGACAAGTGCAGAGAGAGCACTGACTTTGCTTGACACCCATCTTATGCAAGTACTGAAATTTCTGGATTTTTTTTCATGACATTTTTCTGCTACCTGCTTTAGCTGTCGCATTCTATTGGGTGAATGCTGGTAAAATTTGGTACAGCTTCTTTAACCACTTAAGGACCCATTCACGCCGATATACGTCGCCAGAATGGCATTGCTGGGCACAATCATGTACCTGTACGTGTCTCTTTAAGCCCAGCCGTGGGGTCGCGTGTGCTGCTGGCAAACCGGTCCAAATGCCCCTTGACCGCGGACCCAATCGCCGCCGGTGTCCCGCGATCGGTCACCGGAGCTAAAGAACGGGAAGAGGGGTGTGTAAACACACCTTCCCCGTTCTTCACAGTGGCAGCGTCATTTGTCTGTTCCCTTATATAGGGACAGATGATCAATGACGTTGCATGTCCAGCCCCTCCCCCCTACAGTTAGAAACACATGAGGTCACACTTAACCCCTTCAGCGCCCCCTAGTGGTTAACGCCCAAGCTGCAATTGTCATTTTCACAGTAAACAATGCATTTTTATAGCACTTTTTCCTGTGAAAATGACAGTGGTCCCAAAAATGCTGTTCGCTGCCATTAGTAGTAAAAAAAGAAAATTATTAAAAAAAATCCAATAGAACTATCCCCTATTTTGTAAACACTATACATTTTGCAATAAACGCTTATTGCGATTTTTTTATTTTTTTTTACCAAATATAGGTAGAAGAATATGTATCGGCCTAAACTGAGGGGAATTTTTTTTTTTTTAATAAAAACCGCAGAGGTGATCAAATACCACCAAAAGAAAGCTCTTTTTGTGGGGAAAAAAGGACGCCAATTTTGTTTGGGAGCCACATCTCACGACTGCGCGATTGTCACGTAAAAAGACGCAGTGCCGAAACGCAAAAAAGGGCAAGGTCCATAACCTACATAATGGTCCGGGTCTTAAGTAGTTAAAACAGAGTCAAGGTCATCAATGCATTTTCCCTATTGGCGGTATGATTCTGTCTGGAATTACGTACCAAAAGCGGTACAATTATTTTGCATGGAAATTCTGCGTTTTATACTGTAGGCCTGCAATTTTTAGGAATAACTCACTTAAATTTGTCCAAACCAGAGTCTAGTAGACATCCCGGGTATGATAAAGTTTGAAACACAAAATCATAAAATTATAATATAATAAATAACTATAAATAATTATAACAAATAATAATGTAATTATAATAAAAATTATTCACTAATGTAATCAAATCAAAATCACTGAAATTTGCTCAGTTGCAGAATTGTCGCTGTCATTACTTTTATTTTTTTATGACGAATTTCCCCACAAATCGCTATCGCTCAATTCTGCAAGTGATTATCATTTATTATCGCTGTTTTCTAGCTGCTCTAAAATCACTTTTGACATAAAGGGACACTTTTGGTTGCTATGGACAATCTACAGTTTGCAGGGAGAAAAAAAATGTTTTTATTATGTAAAAGAACATGCAGGCCACTGGGCAGACCACTAGGGACAAGGGGGTTGTGTACTTTTTACATACAGTACTGTAATCTATAAGATTACAGTATTCTGTATGTAATGTGTTTGTTTACTTTTTTGAATTTGCCGGCGGTCTCCGCCCCCGTGCGCCGTTACGTCGCAGGGAACGGAGATCGGCGGCGCGCGGGCACTGTGTGAGTCGAATGGAGGACGCCACTCGCTCACACAGCGGGGATGCATCGCTGGATCCAGGGACAAGGTAAGTACAGTATACCCTGCCTGGATCCAAGGTAAGCCAGCGCGCGCTGCAGGCTCTTCATTCACCCCGAGCGCGACTCGGGGATATCGATATTTACCTGAAAAATCCATCCCGAGTCGCGCTCAGGGATACCGGCAGGGGGGTTGACACACTTAAATTTAATCTGTGTGCAACATGGCTAAGATTTTGACGTACTATCTGTACCAGTCAATTTTCAGCTCCAATCATGCTTGCAGCACCATCTGTACAAATTCCAATCGGCTGGTTTGGTAAAAAAAAAAAGTCAGTCTAAAAGACCATGTGTCTTCAGCTCTTTAGTGATGGTTTCTAAGTACCGATCTGCAGTTGCCATTTCAAGCGGTAGGACTGATAGAAATACTACTTTGAACCTATTGTTCTCGATGTATCTGACATACAATATTAATTCTTCTACTCCTCCTGGTTCACACTGGTGTGTTTTGACATGCGATTTGGCATGTCAAATCGCATGTCACAACGGCGGATTTTGCCGCAATTTCCCGGCAAAAGGCACTGTCCTAATCGGCGCATCTGCGGCATTGCACCGATTTCTCTACTACTTTTTGCGATTTCAGCCCTCGATTTATATTGACATCTGTGCAGAAACCTGCCCAGATGTCTCTTAAATCGCGGCCGAAATCGGGACTGCCAGTGGGAGTGAAATTGTGCGAGTTCAGCTGAACTCGCAGGGCTTCACTCCCGCAGCCCAGTGTGAAAGTTCATTCTTCCTTCATTTTGAGGGTGGCTTGTTGAAGGGGACTTCTCTGCTGTTTGTTCTTCTTTTGTGCTGTTTGATTCTGCAGTAACATGTTGCACTGCACTTTCTGAACAATAAGTCTTCGCAAATAAATTTGTTATCCGCAGTTGCTTGGCATCTTCTGGTGTCGCAGCGTTTGCAGCACGTTTAATTTTTTCTGAATTCAAACACAATTTTTTTTTGTTGAATTCCCAAACAAAGAAGATTTAGTACACATTATTTCTTAATGGCATAGTCTCTTAATTTTTAATATATATATTTTTCTTTAAAAGCGAAGCACCCCTTCTCTTATGAGGCCATGATGTGTATCTTTACAGATGCACAACACATGTTTCCACACAGTTATGCCTCTCAGCTTTTGCCCATTAACCTTCTTATGATCCCTAATAACTTTTAGCCACTTGTCCTCCAGAAGGTTTTACTCCCTTTATGACCAGGCCATTTTTTGTTATTCGACACTGCGCTGCTTTGACTGACAATTGCATCATACAACACTACAGAAATTAAATTTCCCACAGATAGAGGTTTTTATATTTTGCACAATAAAGAAAGCAAAAAAAAAAAAACAATGGGCCAGATTCAGATACACTTAATATTGCGCTGCGTAATCGAAATACTCTACGCTGCTGTATTTTACCAGGCTCTACACCGAATTCTGGTAGATTTTTGCCCGTACGCTACGGCAGTGTAGTCTATTTCTCGCCGCGTAATCGAAATACGCGATTAGGGGGCGTGAAGCATTCAAATTAAGCGCGTCCCCGTGTGTGTGTGTATATATATATATATATATATATATATATATATATATACACACTGGTGTTTTTCTTTATTTTATTTTTTAATACTGCCATAGTAATGACATATAATCTGACACTGGGTTGGAACTAACTGCTACTGATGCTCAAGTGACACTAATACAGTGATAATAATATCCAGGGTTGAGAGTGACTGTGTGCACTCTGCAATGTCTGCAGCCTCCAGGCAGCTCCTTTACTGAGGCAGTGACGTAGGTGGCCCCGCCCCCTCAGCAGAATTCCCCAATCCCCAGGGCGGGAGGCGGCGTGCCCGCCACCTATCTCTGTGCTCTCTGCTGTAATTTTTCCCGCACACAGATAGGCACAGCTGACGGCGGCGGCTCCATGACACAGTTTGCATGCTCTCTCGTCTCATCAGATCCATCCCAGCCGGCAGCTCGCCTCACTCCAGTCCCCTTGTTACGCCTCTGGAAAGCATAGGCCGCAAAGCCGCGGCTTCAATTAGCGCTCGCGCAGCCCTACGCGATCATGGTGGGATGCAAAGGATACCCCAGCCCTGCCGCCCCACGCGGCAGGTCGCTAATTCTAGTCTCAAATGCGACCTGGTGCCTGGGGTTTTATCGAACCCTGCTTTAGTAGACTCAGGATGTCTCGGTAAATAGTACCTGTCGCTGCCCATGCTATCACAAGGGATTTTGTTCATCTCTTGTGATAGCTATAAAGTTGATAAAAAAAATGGAAGAGTGTAAAAATAAATCCATTTTAAAGGGTCCCGTGCTCGCATGCAAGGTTGAACGCATACGTAGGTCGTGCATGCATATGTAAATGGCATTTGCACCACACGTATGAGGTATCGCTGCAAATGTTATAGCTTCTGTGTGACTCTAAACTGATACTGTAAATGTTTTTTAGTATCTTTGGCATGACATGTTCTATTTACTTAGTGTAACATCATCTTTTATATTTTACCAAGAAAATTGGTATTATAGTGTTTGTGTGCATTAAAATTATTTAGTGTGTATTCTTTCTAAAAAAAAAAATTTAAATACCACTGCGCATATACCGTGTAACATAAAAATTGCAAGACCCACCATTTTATTTTGAAGGGCCTCTGTTTTATAGAAAATGTTTATTTAGGGGTTCTAAGTAGTTTTCTAACAAAACAATGATGATTTTTACATGTAGGAGAGGAATGTCAGATGACAAGGGAAGTAGTGGGAAGTAGTTAAGGAAGCAATTACAGTAGTGCGTTGCTGTGTGTTTGGGGCACATTGCAGCACAGATACATTGCCCTAGTGGATCATTGTGGTATTTAAAATAAAACAACTGAAACACTCACACATGCATAGACCGTACTACATTGCAATATTTTGATGCCGACATGAAAGTTCTAGTGCTTTTAAATAAATGTTGATTTTCCTAAGCTGATAATATTACACTAAAACACTTGATTTTGGGTTTTCCGGGCTACTCAGATATGCGCAGACAGCTGTTGTTCCTAGCTTTAGTGTAACCATTTAATGTTTAGAGTTTATAAAGGGGAAATGTAACCAAATATTTGATAGTATATGTTTTTGTTTAAGGAATCGCCGCCCACTGCAGCCCCTCTTCCACCTGTTGATGCATCGATTTTTCTCAGCTTTCCTTCCCCAGAAAAACTCTTGCGGATGGGTCCTAAGCGTTCAACAATAGCAGCTCAGGTATTCATGTGTTATGCATTGCACACTGCTGAGATATGAATATTATACAGTTATTCAAAATCAAATATAGTTGTCCATTTTATTCTACTGCATTTAAAAAACAGCTCACAGAACAGGGACACAGGATGTTTTTAACCACTTGCCAACTGGGTACTTGAACCCCGTTCCTAACCAGGCCAATTTTCATCTTTCAACACTCACATTTACTCAGTCAGGCAACACTGTACCCATATGAAATTTGTTTCCTTTTTTTTTTTTCTCGCACAAATAGAGCTTTCTTTTGCTGAGTTTTTTTATTGTTTTCGCTATAAATGGAAAAAAAGACCAAAAATCTTATTTAAAAAAAAGTCTTCTTTTCGGTTATAAAATGTATCAAATTAGTATTTTTTCTTTTATAAATTTTGGCCAAACTTTTTACTGCTACATATCTTTGGTAAAAAAATAACCCAAATAAGTATATATTATTTGGTCTTTGTGAAAGTTAGTTACAAGCTATGGTGGCAATCTCATCTCATTTCTTGACACCCTAACAAGCCAGG
Source organism: Rana kukunoris (assembly GCA_029574335.1). NCBI lineage: Eukaryota > Metazoa > Chordata > Amphibia > Anura > Ranidae > Rana > Rana kukunoris. The sequence goes on from CM056055.1 coordinate 69,132,157, forward strand.
AAAGTACATATGCCCCCGAAATTACCCCTTTTTGGAAAGTAGACATTCCAGGGTAATTAGTAAGACGCATTATGAGTTTTTCGAAGTTGTAATTTTTTTTTCACAATTCTTTGCAGAATTAAGATTCTTTATTTTTATTTTTTAAACATATTACCAAGTTATTTCTCACACACTGTATAAGCGTACTTGCAACTACACTCCAAAATACATTCTGCTACTCCTCCTGAGTATGACGATAGCACATGTGTGAGACTTACACAGCCTGGCCACATAGAGATGCCCAACATGCAAGTAGCACCTCCAGGTGTTCTAGGAGCATAAATCACACATCATTTCCTGACAACCTATCGCACTTTTGAAGGCCCTGGAGCACCAGGACAATGAAAACACTGACGAAAGGACGCTATTTGTGAAAGCAAACACCCCAGCTTATATTCTATGAGGCTTTATGAGACTTTTGAACATTTAATTTTCTTTCCACATTTTTCAAAAACGTGTGGGGGAAAATTACAACGCATTATTATTATAATTTTTTTAAACAATATTTCTAATTAGTAGCATGTACATAGCAAAAATTACTCCGCAAAATTCTGCGATGCCACATGTGTGAGACTTTTACACAGCCTGGCCACATAAATATACCCAAAATACAGGGGGCAACATCAGGTGCTCTAGGGACATAAAATTACAAATCACATTTCCTGACTACCTGCTACACTGTGTTGTGAGGCACTGTAGTGGTACTGATGTGGCAAGTATGAGGCATTGATGTGGCATGGATGAGGCATGAATGAGGTCCATATGGGCATCATTGAGGCACATATGGGCTAGAATGAGGCAGAGGTGAGTGCTGCTGCAGTCTCCCTCCTCTCCTCGCACGCTGTACTGATCGGTATGTACAGTGTGAGAAGAGATGAGAGAGCTGAACAGGCCATGCACAGGTTTGTTGACAAGTAATCGCTTCATCATTGGATGGAGTGATCGCGTGGTAATGGGCCGCTGTCATTCGCCCTTTACCGTGATCTGTCAGGTCCACTGAACCCGGCAAGCATAGACACTTCATGTGCGCACCCCAGGGGGCGTGCGGGAAGCGCAAGTCTGGGAGGATGTCATTGTACACCCTCCCAGAATTAGCCGAACACACTGTAGCCGCCATTTCGCTATCGGCCCGGATCGGCAAGTGGTTAACTTTTGCGTTATACTGCCACCTGGTAAAGCAAAACAACTGTAGGCCAGTCCAAGATAGCATCTCTTACTACCAGCATGCCTCAGTTTGTGCTTGTGTACTAGGAAAATGGGCATATTTCTTTATCGTACACCACTGGACACAGAGCCTTTAATCATTACATAGTGGGTTGTATAGTTCACCAGAGGTGATTGGACACTGGCACACTCAATGAAGACAAGATCCCCTCTATATAACCCCTCCCATAAGGGAAGTACCTCAGTTTTTTTTTGCCAGTGTCTAAGGTGATTTTTGCGACTAAGGATGTGCTAAGAAGCTCTGCTAAATATCCCTCCGGGGGTCAAAGAGCTGCGCAAACGGATCCATTCAAAAACGCTTATCTTCATATGCCTAAGATGGATGGTACCCTGACCTCCCAGAAGACCAAGGTTTTCCCTGTAATGTCTCTCTTCGGAGGACTGGGATCCAGTACTTTTGCTATATACTAAAGAGAATAAAAGTTTCTGGCAGAGTCTTTTACATAGTCCAGGTAAGAGGTATCCTTTAAGTAGGAACCCATATCCCTGAAGGTTGGCACAACATACCTGCCGAGATAGGTGAAGATTGCACCCGGAAAAAGTTGAATACACTTTAAAGGAAGTAGCCCCCCCGCCCCTGAAAAATTGGGGGGGGGGAATAACCTGCAAGAGAAAGGCATAATGAGCTAGTATGCCCAGAACACTAGCTCATTATGTGGCACTTACCTGAGATCGCAGCCCCCGAAGTCCTCCTCGTCCACCACCGCCGCCATGTCCCCTTGCATCTTCTTCCTGTTAGCGCCACTCCTGCGCTATGATTGGCCAGAGTGGCGATGACGTCACTCCAGCGCATTCACATGGGACCGGGAGATCCCCGCCCATGCGTGGGAATATGGCATTAACCCTGGTTATGCCATTAAGAAAAACTGCACTTTCAGTGCTCCTGCGTCGTTGTCTACGTCGGCACCTGTAATTACTATAAATATCTTTTAAACCGTGCAGGTTTAGGAGATATTTCTTGCACCTACAGGTAAGCCTTAATCTAAGCTTGCCTGTAGGTGCAAGATGTGTGGTTGGGTTTACAACCACTTTAAGGACTTTCTTTTCTGAGTAAGGATGTCTTACCTGTATCCGCCACTTGAGGGAGTAAAGAGCTGAAAGTTTTCTTAGAGACTTGCTTGTCAGCAGCTCCAGTGAGAGCTTTCCTGCAGGCTCTGCTGTGACCAGTTGGTACCATTTCCTGGGTCCCAGGCATGCCCTTCTGGCATGATTGCCGATACGCCGCACGCTTTTGGGAGTTTATGGCCAGAAAGTGGGCGTGGTCACGTGATTGGGCGCATTGGCATGCACGCCGCTCTACTGCGCGTGTGCGGAGCGAGATCTTTTGAAACAAACCTCAGATGGCTGCAAGTTCTGCAAACGGAGACACAGGACTATGTCTTCACATGGGATGAATTCAGGGACAAAAAAGGGCTCGAAAGCATCACCACCTGAATCTGGGGTTCCAGCCATTCCTGCCCAGTCCCAGCTTCCCCTGTAAGACTGGAAGCACCTTCACAGGATGAGCCATAGCCGTTGTCTGGCATAGTACCCTCTCTTGCCAGCTCCTGCATATGTCACTGAGGACACTTTAGCAGCAGTTTTGTGCAACTTAGGGAGAATCGCTACTTTAATTGCAGCATCCTCTCAGTGGGATAAAAAAGCGGGTCCCCTTATGTTGTTTTAGACTTTCCTTCTGAAAGATCAGGGGAGGAGGGCGATTTATCTCCATCAGGGGATAGGGATAAGGACAGTCGTATAAATCAGGGGTTTCAGAGGAACCTTTCTCGGCCTCAAGTTCTTAAGCTGCAAGTGCAATGTTATGCTGAAACAATGCGTTCAACATTTAAGTTGCCTTCTTCACCATTAGCTGAATCAACTGTCTCCTCCTTGGGTTCATTAAAAATCCCCACAGGCTGCGTGTTTCTTTCCGGTTCATCCTCTACTAGAAAATCTGATCTATGCAGACTGGTTACATCCAGATAGGCGTTTTTCTCCTCCCAGGAAATTTGAAGTTCTTAGGAAAAATTTACCAAGAAATGGAGTCTGCCAACAGGAGATGCAGCCATCTCTTGTGTAAATAAGAACCTAACTTGTCCTGTAGACAATAAAGAAGTGTTTAAGGATCCTTCTGAAAAGAGATTGGAATCCTTACTTAAATCCTCCTTTCTCATGGCTGGCGCTGTAACCCAACCTGTTGTGGCAGCAGTTGGTATGCGTCAGGTCCTGAAGGAACAAGTGAAGCAAGGGCTTAAGGATCTTCCTCCGGATCAGGTTAAATTATGGGAGAACCTGCCTAGGGCCTTGTGTTTTATAGTGGATGCCATTAGAGATTCTATTCAGCAGGCTTCTTTGGGGAAAAGACTCTTTGGGCAGGATCTGGATAAATACATCCAAAAGATATCAAGTGCTAAAATGACTGTTACCAGATAAGAAAAAAACAAACAGCCATGTTTCAAGCGTCCTCTCTCCCCCGTTCCAGAAACCTCAACTTCCAGGCAGTGGTGACGGCATTCTCAGCCAGCAGCAAGAGCTAAGACCCAGAGACAAACCCAGAAAAGCCATGGATTAAGAAAACTAACAAACTAACAAACAGAACTCAAAAGCCCCCTGTGAAGGGATGCCCTCGTTCGGCCAGGTGGGGGGGCGACTTCAGAAATTTTCAGTAGCTTTATGGATGGAGATCCAGGACAAGTGGGTAGTTTCCACAGTATCCCTGGGGTACATGCTGGAATTCCCGAGAAATCCCACCTCTGTTCCTAAACTCAAACATCTCCAAGGATCCATTAAAAAGACCCTTCTTCCAAGCATTTGATCACTAGCTGTCCCAAGGAGTGAGAACGGAAGTGCCCCTGATAGAGCAGGTTTCGGGGATTTTATACAAACCTCTTTGTGGTTCCAAAACCAAATGGAGATGTCAGACCCATTCTGGATCTAAAAGCTCTGAATGAGTTTCAGAATGGTTGCCATTTTCGAATGGAGACTATTCGATCGGTGGTCTCCACCCTACAAGGCGGAGAATTCCTGGCGTCAATAGACTTCAGACGCATACTTACATTAGCCTATCCATCCCGCTCACCAAAAGTTAATTTGGTTTGCAGTGGAACACAGCCACTACCAGTTTGTGGCTCTGCCTTTCGGCTTGGCTACTGCACCCCAGGTGTTTACAAAGGTTTTGGCCCCACTTTTGGCAAACCTAAGTGCACAGGGCATAGAGATGATGGCTTACCTAGACCAGTGTTCCCCCGGGCGGCGGACCAGTACCGGTCCGTGGATCAAACGGTACCAGCCCGCCCGAGTGGGGGTTCACCCTATAAAAAAATTCTAACATTACATCCAGCCCAGTTCTGCTAATACAAATGCACTGACCTTTTTTTAGTGCCGTAGATTTAGGATTTTGGATTTACATTCGGATTTAGGTGACGTCTGAAGCTGAGCGGCTGCAAGCAGCAGTGGAGTGAAGAGAAAGAGAAGGTATCACTCTTCTAGCTCTTCTATCTGTTCACCGGTACTCGTGTGTACTGACGTGTTATTGTGTCTGCTTTAACCCACAAATTGGCAAAAATTAGTATGAAACAGACATTGTTAGAAAGTTTCCTTGGGAAGAAAAAAAGGCCCAGTGAACAGACAGAAGAAGAGCCTTCAACATCAAAGAAACATGCAACTTTTAACAGGCAATACCATGAGTCCTATATGAAATATGGATTTATCGGGACAGGCGATTGCCACGCACCAAAACAACTCTGCATAGTTTGCGGCGAGAAGCTCTCTAATGAGGCAATGAAACCCTCAAAACTGCTTTGCCACTTGACCGCCAAGCACCCTGGCATAAAAGACAAGCCCCTGGAGTATTTTGAAAACATGAAGCACGAAGCACAGAAAAAAATTTATAAAGGAGAATGCACTGAGAGCATCATATTTGGTGGCTTACCGCATTGCTAAGGCTAAATTACTATCGGTAAAGAATTGATCTTGCCCTCCACTAAAGACATTTGCCGTGAACTTCTAGGAGAGGCTGCTGTGGAAAGGGTAGCACATGTGCCTTTGTGACTAGGCGCATTGAGGAAATAGCCGAAGACATTGAGGCACAATGGTTGGAGAGGATTAATACATCACTGTGGTATGCACTCCAGGTTGACGAATCTACAGTTATCGACAACAAGGCATTACTACTTGTTTTATGTGCGATATCTATATCATGAGGATGTGCATGAGGACTTGTTATGTGCACTATCTTTGCCAACCAACACCAGGAGCAGAACTGTTCAAGTCACTGGATGGTTATATATCAGGAAAACTGAAATGGTCCTTTTGTGTCAGCATATGCACAGACGGAGCTGCTGCCATGACCGGACGACTGTCTGGTTTAACTGCTCGGATTAAGGAGGTAGCACCTGAGAGTGAATCTACGCATTGTATCATTCACAGGGAAATGCTGGCAACCCGGAAAATGTCACCGGAATTCCACAGTGTATTGATGGATGTCGTTAAAGTTATTAACCACATCAAAGCACACGCACTTAACTCGCGCCTGTTTGAGCAGCTTTGTGAGGAGATGGACGCAGAGTACAGATGCCTTCTCTTATACACAGAAATAAGATGGTTATCCAGAGGAAAATCGCTAACCAGAGTATTTGAATTACGAGAGCCATTGCAAAGATTTCTCTCAGAAAATAAGTCACCGCTGGCAGCACATTTCAGTGACAAGGTATGGGTCACAAAACTGGCTTACCTGTCTGACATATTCGGCCTGCTCAATGAACTCAATCTGGGCCTTCAGGGAAAAATGACAACTGTTTTCAAGTTCTCAGACAAAGTAGCTGCATTTAAAGCCAAACTGGAGTTGTGGGGAAGGCGCGTGCACAGAGGCATTTTGGACATGTTTCAGACATTAACGGGGATTTTAGGTGAGACTGAGCTTGAACATTCATTCTGCCAGTTGGTGCACGATCACCTGTCTTTGCTTTTAAAAGAGTTTGAGCGCTACTTCCCAACCACAAAAGACCCACACACTGGTAAGGAATGGATCCACGACCCATTTGCCAACAAATCAGGTGAATATAGCATGTCTATGTAAGAAGAACAACTGCTGGAGATTGCAAATGACGGTGGCGTTAAAACTACGTTCGAGACAACAACTCTGCCGGTGTTCTGGATTAAAGTAATGGCGGAATACCCTGAGATTGCCACCACAGCACTTAAATACCTATTGCCATTTCCGACAACCTATCTGTGTGAAGCGGCGTTTTCTGTAGTGACAGCAACCAAAACAAAACAACGGAATAAACTGGACATAAGCAACACACTTTGGGTGTCATTGTCTCCTATTACCCCCAGATGGAACCGTCTCGTTGCAAAGAAACAAGCTCAGGGTTCTCATTGATTTGGCATTCTAGTGAGTTAAATAAAATAAATCACTTCATATTCATTTTTTGGTGTAGCTGTATTTTATTTTGAAGGCATGTTTAAATACAATTGGATTAAAATTAATAAATCAAAACAAGCGGGCCACGGAAAAATTATCAAACGTTTACCGGTCAGTGGCGATAAAAAGGTTGGGGAGCACTGATCTAGACGACTTACTCCTGGTAGAAATGTCAGTAGCGCTGTTAAGTCACAGGGTGCACAGTACAGTAGAATAGCCAGCGCATTTAGGATGGATCCTAAATCTACAGAAATCCTCTGCAACCCCTGAAGAGGCAGGAGTATTTGAGCATGGTCATAGACACAGTCCAAAGCAGAGAATTTCTTCCAGAGCCGAAAATGAGATCTTTAAGAGAACTGATGCACATAATCAAGGCGAAGAGAGTCCATCCATTCGCCTCTGCATGAAGTTGTTGGGGAAGATGGTGGCCTTCTTCGAGGCCGTCCCCTATGCCCAGTTTCATTCAAGACTACTGCAGAACAGTAGTATCCTTTCTACCTGGAACAGAAGAATCCAAGCTCTGGATTTACCAATGCACCTGTCGGCAATGGTGCGCCAAAGCTTCAGTTGTTAGAAAACAAGAATTTGCGATTCGGCACTGCGTTGCTTGAATTGACAATTGCGCAGTCGTGCGAAGTGGCTACCAAACAAAATTGGCGTCCTTTTTTTCCCACAAATGGAGCTTTCTTTTGGTGGTATTTGATCACCTCTGCGGTTTTTATTTTTTGCGCTATAAACAAAAATAGAGCGACAATTTTGAAAAATATATTTTTTAACTTTTTGCCCAAAAAGATATAACATTTTTTTTCCCCCCTCAGTTTAGGCCGTTATGTCTACCTATTTTTGATAAAAAAATCGCAATAACCATTTATCGATTGGTTTGCACAAAATGTATAGCGTTTACAGAATAGGGGATAGTTTTATGACATTTTAATCAATAATTTATTTTTTACTACCAATGGCAGTGATCAGCAATTTTTTTCCGTGACTGCGACATCATGGCGGACACTTTTGACAGATTTTTGGGACAATTGTCATTTTCACAGCGACAAGTGCTATAAAAATGCACTGATTACTGTGAAAATGACAATGGCAGTGAAGTGGTTAACAGCTAGGTGGCGCTAAGGGCTTAAGTGTGCCCTAAGTGAGTGATTCTTACTGTAGGGGGGTGTGACTGTAGGCGTGACATCACTGATCGTCATTCCCTACATCAGGGAACAGACGTTCAGTGTCACTGCCACAGTGAAGAAAGGGGAAGGTGTGATCACACACACCTCTCCCCGTTGTTCAGCTCCTGTGACCGATCGTGGGACACCGGCGGCAATCAGGTCCCGCGGGTACGGTCACAGGGCCTTGGACCAGGTCCCGCGTGCTGGGCTTTTAAAGGCAACGTACAGGTAAGTGCCTGTGCACAGCCGTGTCATTCTGCCGACTTAAATGTGCAGGAGGCGGTCCTTGAGTGGTTAATTAATGTCGATATTGTGGGCACAGTTGAAAGATAAAATGGACTAAATAAAGTCTTTCAATTCTGTTTTGTGAAGTAAACATTCAATTTTCAGTTGGCTACTTGTTTACAGTCTTAATGTTCAATATTTTGAGTTAAATAGAACATTTTTTTGCAAACTACTACTTATTTTGAATATGAATGATTATAATTGTTTAAATTGGCCCTCACTTTAAAGCTAAAGGTTATCGTACAATGCAATTTAAGTGTGTGTGGCCAAGTTTAATCTGAATAAACTTTTACTTTGTCTTTTGCATTTTAGACTGATGTTACAGACACTGAAAAGGTGGTACAGGCCTTCATCCAGATATCATCTGTGTACCGAGATGAACAGGCAGTGAAAAAGGCAGTGGAAGAAACTGTGGGTAAGAAGCTATTTTTTATGCATCCATCTATTGCCTTTGGTATTGATCTGTGTAATTTATTTACCCTTTTTTTTTTTTATTATTTGTTTTAGACTGTTTAATGAAAAAATCTTTTGGCAGTAAAGTTTTTCAGCCGGATATGTTTGTTACCAGTTTACTTGTGCGCATGGGTCTTCTTAAGGTAAATGAATCCTGTGTTATTTGAGAAATTACAATCAAAGGCAGAGTATTTTAGTTGTATGTATTTGGTATCTCTTATTCTGGTCATACACACAGCCGTATTATTCACATATAAAGCGCCAATAGTATAAATCTGTAACATAAGCGATTAGTGAAAAATGCCCAATCTTTAAAAAATGAAATAAAAAGTCCATATAAAGAATCTTCAGATAAAAGGAAAATAAAATAAAATGAACGAAAAAAAGTAATTATAACTTTTCTTTATAATCCATTTCTGTGAAAACACACTTCCAGAAAGCGTTTATGCCCTGTTTTCCAAAACAAAAACACCACTGTGTGATGGAATAGCTCACCAGAAATAGATAACAAACATGTTATATCTACCTGCTCTGTGCAAGGGTTTTTCTCCGATCCTCCTTTTCTGGGGTGCCCTGCTGGTGCTCCTGCCTCCTCCCCTTTATCGGGTGCCCCCACGGAGATCCACTTTCCATGCAGCAATCATGCGGACGCGCTCACATGTCCTGATGATGCATCTATTGACACAGATAGCGGGACTTCTCTCTGGATTGTATTGACAGCAACGGCTCCTGCTGCTATCAATCTGTCCAATGAGATGAGAGCCAACAAATGGGCTCATGCACGGTGCTGGTACGATTGTCCTCAGGAAAAAAAAGAGGGGGTCTGGGGGTGCACTGCAGCAAAGGAGGTTTTTCACCTTAACCGCTTAACGACCACCCACTGTATATATACGTCCTTTTTTTAAAGATGGATATCTCGGTAACGGCAGCAGCTGCTGCCACAAGCGGTTCTGTAAATGATAACGGCGGTCTCCACGGTGGATTCGCTGCAAGATCGCCGTTATCGGTGGCGGGAGAGGGGCCCCCCTCCCGCCGCTCTCCCTCGCCCTCTGCCGCTTACCGGGGGCCGTCGGTAGTGGCAGAGACGATCGGGTCCTTCGGCTGTCTATGTGGGGATGTGAGTGAGGGCAAGATGGCCCCCACCCATCCCCATAGCTCTGCTGGGCGGAAGTGACGTCAAAACGTCAGTCCCGCCCATGCGTCTTAAAGGGAAAAAAAAAAAAACGTCATTTGAAAAAATGACAATTTGCATTTTTTTTTTTCATTTAAGTCTAAATATGAGATCTGAGGTCTTTTTGACCCCAGATCTCATATTAAAGAGGACCTGTCATGCTTTTTTCTATTACAAGGGATGTTTACATTCCTTGTAAAAGGAATAAACGTGATACATGTTTTTTTATTATTTCAGTGTAAAAAATGATAAAATAAATAAAAAAACAATTTTTTAAATCGCCCCGTCCCAACGAGCTCGCGCGCAGAAGCGAACGCATACGCGAGTAGCTCCCGCATATGTGAGGTATTGCCACGATCGTTGGAGTGAGAGCAATAATTCTAGCCATAGACCTCCTCTGTAACTCAAAAAATGCAACCTATAGAATTTTTTAAACGCCGCCTATCGAGATTTTTAAGGGTAAATGTTTGACGCCATGCCACGAGCGGGCGCAATTTTTAAGCGTGACATGTTGGGTATCATTTTACACAGCGTAACATTATCTTTCACAATATATAAAAAAATTGGGCAAAATGTATTGTTGTTTTGTTTTTTTTAATTCAAAAAAGTGCGCTTGTAAGACTGCTGCGCGAATACGGTGTGACAAAAAGTATTGCAATGACTGCCATTTTATTCTCTGGGGTGTTAGAAAAAAATATATATAATGTTTGGGGTTTTAAGTAATTTTCTAGCAAAAAAAACTGTTTTAGTCTTTTAAACACCGAATCTGAAAAACAGGCTTGGTCCTTAAGTGGTTAAAGAGGCACTGCAGTCTGCTCACATAATTTTCAATACAAATTTCTTTGCCATTCTGAAGCTTCCCTCCAACCACTTTGCATATTATTCTATTTACAGTATATAGAAGTGAGTAAGTACACCCCTCACATTTTTGTAAATACTTTTATTATATCTTTGTAACAACACTGAAGAAATGTCACTTTGCTATAATGTAAAGTAGTGAGTGTAAAGCTTGTATAACAGTATAAATTTGCTGTCTCATAATAACTAAACACACATCCATTATTTTCTAAACCGCTGTCAACAAAAGTGAGTGCGCCCCTAAGTGAAAATGTCCAAATTGGGCCCAAAATGTCAATATTTTTTGTGACCACTATTATTTTCCAGCACTACCGTAACCCTCTTGGGCATAGAGTTCACCAGAGCTTCACAGGTTGCCACTGGAGTCCTCTTCCACTCCTTCATGATGACTCACAGAGCTGGTGTATGTTAAAGGGGTTGTAAAGGTAAATGTTTTTTCACCTTAATGTATTCTATGCATTAAGGTGAAAAAACATCTGACAATACTTAGAGACAAAATTTCTCACCGCTCCAGGTGAGCCCCGTGTGCAATCAAGGGTTGTTGAACCACCAAGGTGCTGGCAATGCTAATGATAGCAAATTGAAGGACGAAAACTGGACAGCCACACTCCGAAATCACTTAAAATAAGTTGTCTTTTATTTTTCAACTGTACATACAGTCACTGCAACCAACAAAATACAGTATGGCCGACGCGTTTCGCACTTACAATCAGTGCTTAGTCATGGCTAAGCACTGATTGTAAGTGCGAAACGCGTCGGCCATACTGTATTTTGTTGGTTGCAGTGACTGTATGAACAGTTGAAAAATAAAAGACAACTTATTTTAAGTGATTTCGGAGTGCGGCTGTCCAGTTTTCGTCCTTCAATTTGCTATCTGACAATACTTGTCTTTGTACTCCTCCCCTGGTTGCCGACACACACGCTTGATACCATCTGAACCAAATATGTTTGTCTTGGTCTTTTCGGACCACAGGACACGATTCCAGTAATCCATGTCCTTAGTCTAAATTGTGAGAAAAACAATCAGCGCCATGATGCTAATAAATTACTCCTATAATGACGTGAAAATCATGCCCTGTCTCCTTGTCTTCAGCCAACTGTTTGGCTTTCTTGTGCATCATTTATAGAAGATGCTGTCTTCTGGGATGACAGTTACGCAGACCAATTTGATGCAGTGTACGGTGTATGGTCTAAGCACTGACAGGCTGACCTCCTAACCCTTCAACCTCTGAAACAATGCTGGCAGCACTCATACATCTATTTCCCAAATACAACCTCTGGATATAACGTGCATGTGCACTCAACTTCTTTGGTTCTCTGTTCTGAGTGGCTATCGTAAAGCATTTGTTAACCCCAAAAAAATATATTTATGTTTTGGTACCTTAAAGCGGAGCTCCACCCTGAAATCAACTTTCGCTTAATGTTCCTACCGCTCCTAAATGATGCATAATCGGCGATTTTCATATTAAAAAAGGGTTAGAATACCTTGTTAAAAACAATGGCTTCCGGTCTGCAGCCACTCTAGTTTTTCTTGGGTGTTCTGTAGCTTCCTGTCCTGCGCTGTGCCTGCTGGGAGCCTGTCTCCGAGCTCCCTAATTATAATATTCCGCTCTGTTAGCACAAACATTGCGCGACTTCGTTTTGCAGGAAGCTCACGCCGCCGGTCAGCATTACCAGTGCGCATGCGCGAGATCGAGCGGTGGATGCTTGGACAGCATCCACCGCATAGAGGAAGTGCCTGCGTGTGGGATTATAACGCCCAAAGCTAAGATGCAACGGGTGAAAAACCAGATTATAACTATTCGGGACAGAATCACAGCGGAGCGGCGGAGGGACACCGGAACCGTGAGTTTAGCACAGCAGTGCTATTACACATTTAACCCTTTCACGCCGACAGGTCGCAGATATGCGTCCTCGGGTTTCAGGGGTTATACCGGGATGATGCCCACAGCTGCAGGCATCATCCCGGTACCGTTGTTTAGAGCCGGCGATTGGCTTTCCAAACATAACAACCGATGCGGCTAAAAGCCGCTCGGTTGTTATGCCGGAGGAGCGGGAGGGGACATCCCCCCCCTCCCGCCGCCTCTCGCCGCTCTGACCGGGCCTCCCGTCCCACCGGGAGACCCGATCCTCGATCCGACGTGTCCTGTGTCCGGGCGCAGACTGAATGAAAGCCGTACGCGGCTTTGATTCAGCCTGCAATGTGTAAACGCGGAAGCGACGTCATGACGTCACTTCCGGGTTTCTCGGCTGTCAACGGCGCCGGATTTAAAAAAGTAAACAGTATTCAGAATCGCCGTTTTCGGCGATCTGAATACTTTGAAGTGTAAAGGAGGGACCGGGGGTCTTTTAGACTCCCGATCCCTCCATAAAGAGTACCTGTCACCACCTATTACTGTCACAAGGGATGTTTACATTCCTTGTGACAGCAATAAAAGTAATCAAAATGTAAAAAAAAAAAAAAACACAATTTAATATTATAAAAATAAATAAAATAAATAAGAAAAAAAAAAAACATTTTTTAAAGCGCCCCCCTCCCCGCGAGCTTGCGCAACAAAGAAAACGCATACGGAAGTCGCGCCCGCGTATGAAAACGGTGTTCAAATCACACATGTGAGGTATCGCCGCGATCGCGAGAGCGAGAGCAATAATTCTAGCAATAGACCTCCTCTGTTCCGATAACCTGGTAACTGTAAAAAAAATTTAAAGCGTCGCCTATGGAGATTTTTAGGTACCGTAGTTTGACGCCATTCCACGAGTGCGTGCAATTATAAAGCGTGACATGCTTGGTATCTATTTACTCGGCGCAACTTCATCTTTCACATTATGCAAAAAAATTGGGCTAACTTTACTTTTTCATTTTTTTTAAATTCATTAAAGTTAATTTTTCCCAAAAAGTTGCGTTTAAAACACCGCCGCACAAATACCATGTGACATAAAATATTACAACAATCGTCATTTTATTCTCTAGATTCTCTGCTAAAAAAATATATATAAAGTTTGGGGGTTCTAGGTAATTTTCTAGCAAAAAATACAGATTTTAACTTGTAAACACTAAATGTCATACATAGGCTTAGTCATGAAAGGGTTAAAGAGCCCATAAAGAAAAAATAGATTTTGCGTGGGAGATCCGCTTTAAAGCAGATTAAACAGCACAGTGCTTGTGCTGTGTAATCTGCCCCTCTCTAAACTATAAAAACAAGACCCAAATCTTCCTGTATCCCCTTTCTAATTGGGCCACATAAATCAGTGCAGCTCCGGCCTTGATCACCGTGGTCTAATTATGAGCATCTGTCATACGCTGCTGTCCCCTCTGCTCTCCTATCTCCCCCCTCACCCTCCTTCTTACTGCATGTCAGCTTGTGTCTGTGCTTTAGTCTCCACCACTTCTAGTAAAATTTAAAATATTTTTTCCTCACTGCCAAATACTCTCTCATATCCTGGCAGAGCACACCGTACCTCTCTTTTGGAAAAACAAGCACTGTGAATACCGTTCGACACCATTACTGGTAAAAAAAATATATATATAAAAATTACTAGGCCGCCTTTTGCGATACAGCACTGCGTCACTTTAACTGACAATTGCACAGTCGTGCAACGCTGTACTCAAACAAATTTGGCGTCCTTTTTTCCCCACAAATTGTTTTTTTCTGGTGGTATTTGATCATTTCTGCAGTTTTAATTTTTTGTACTATAAAAAAGAGCAACAATTTTGAAAAAAATTATCTTTTCTGACGTGTTGCTTACAAGTAAAAATCTGCTAGAAAACCGCATAAAAACCCCAAACAATATATATTTTTTTTTAGCAGAGACCCTAGGGAACAAAATGGCTGTTGTTGCAATATTTTATGTCACACGGTATTTGCGCAGCGGTCTTTCAAACGCAATTTTTTGGGGAAAAAATATAATGAATAAAAAAAATGAACTAAACAGTAAAGTTAGCCTATTTTTTTCATCCAAAAGTTTTGATTACCTGTTTTTGTGTATTTAATATTGTGTATTGTGTATTTAATATTTTAAGATATCATGTTTTTTTTTTTTTTTTATCTAAATTATACATACAAGTGCACTGATTGGTGACTTGTTGTGTTTAACCCCTTCAATACCAGCCACCGTCATATGACGTCCACAAAGTGTCTCTCCCATCCAGAGTGGACGTCATATGACGTCCTAGACTTTGAAGGGGGATATCTGAATGATGCCTGCAGCAAGAGGCATCATCCAGATATCTATCTCTTGTGCCGGCGATTCTGCACAACGTAAGAACGATCATAGCGGCGGTTCCGCCGCTAGATCGTTCTTACAGGCGGCGGGAGGGGACATCCCCCCCCCTCCCGCCGCCATCCAGTGCTTCTCCGGGCTCTCCCGTGCCATCGGGGGCCCGGAGAATGAATCGTCCGGCGCTGGCAGGAAGTATAGAGATGACTGCTGACCAGATGGTCACCAGTCATCTCTATGACCGTCGGAGGACCCGGATGCGATGTGATGACGTCACGCCCGAGTCCCGTAAGTAAACAAAGCCCCGATTGCGGCTGTAAGCCACAGTATTCATGAGATCAGTAAAAAAAATTCACCGATTTCATGGTTTCCAGCCTGGAGGAGAGATGTGGGGTCTTATTGACCCAGCATCTCTCCATAAAGAGGACCTGTCACACACATTCCTATTGCAAGGGATGTTTACATTCCTTGTAATAGGAATAAAAGTAATACAAAAATGAAATAAAAAAAGTGTGAAAAAATAAATATGTAAAATAAATAAATAATAATAAAAAAAAATTTTTTAAACGCCCCTGCCCCTGGTAGCTCGCCCGCAGAAGCGAACGCACACGCAAGTCCCGCCGACATATGTAAACGCAGTTTAAACCACACATGTGAGGTATCGCCGCGTGCGTTAAAGTGGCAACAACAATTCTAGCCCTAGATCTCCTCTGTAAATCTAAACTGGTAACCTGTAAACAATTTCAAAGCCTTGCCTGAGGAGATTTTTAAGTACCGAAGTTTGGCGCCATTCCATGAGTGTGCGCAATTTTAAAGCATGACATGTTAGGTATCTATTTACTTGGTGTAACCTAATCTTTCATATTTGACAAAAAAATTGGGCTAACTTTACTGTTTTGTTGTTTTTTTAAATCATGAAACAATTTTTTTCCCCAAAAAAGGCGTTTGAAAAATGATTGTGCAAATACTGTACAAGATATAACGTTGCAATGACAGTCATTTTATTCCCTAGGGTGTCTGCTAAAAAAACATATATAATGTTTGGAGGTACTGCATAATTTTCTAGCAAAAAAATTATGATTTGTACATGTAGGAGAGAAGTGCCAGAATAGGCCCGGTATGGAGGTGTGTATAAAAGCCCTGTATTGAAGTGGTTAATAAATGTTTAATTAAACACATTTTCTGTATCGCTTCTTATTATTTAAGGCTGCTTTCACACTAGAGCGGGCAGGCGTTGACGGTAAAACGCCGCTAGTTTTAGCAGCGCTTTACTGTGATTGTAGCGGCGCACTTAAATACGCCTATGTAGGTCAGTGTAAAAATAAAATACATTTTTTTTTTTTTTTAAAGGAACCCGTCCCGCCGAACTTGCATGCAGAAGCGAACGCATATGTAAGTCGTGCCCATATATAAAAACATTGTTTAAACCACACGTGAGGTATTGCCATGATCGTTGGTGCAAGAACAATAATTCTAGTGCTAGATCTCCTCTGTAACTCAAAACTGGTAACCTGCAGACATTTTTAAACGTTGCTTATGGTGATTTTTAAGGGACAAAGTTTGTCACCATTCCACGATCGGGCACAATTTTCAGGCGTGACATGTTGGGTATCAATTTACTCAGCGCAACATTATCTTTCGCAATCTAAAACAGATTGGGCTAACTTTACTGTTATTTTTTAAGTCGAAGTGTATTTTTGCCAAAGAAATTGCGCTTGTAAGACTGCTGCGCAAATACAGTGTGACATAAAGTATTGCAACGTCCCCCATTTTATGCTCTAGGGGTGTTTGGGGAAAAAATATATAATGTTTGAGAGTTACAATTAATTTTCTAGCAAAAAAAAATCTATTTTAACTTGTAAACGACAAGTGTCAAAAAGAGGCTTGTCCTTATGTAGTTAGAACGATGTATGATCTTGACCACTGTGCTGCAGGTTGGTTTGAATCTTGGCAATCTTCTTTTAGCCTAGGACATCTTTATATGTAGAGCAACAATTCTTTTTTTTCTTGGCCATGAGGTGCCATGTTGAACTTTCAGTAACCAGTATGAGAGTGAAAGCAATAGCCCAATTTGGAAATTTTGACTTGGGGGTGTACTCGCTTATTTTGCCAGCGTTTTAGACATAAATGGCTGTGTGTTGTTATTTTGAGGGGACAGCAAATTTACACTAGTTTACAAGCTTGTACACTCACTACTTTACATTGTAGCAAAGTGTAATTTCTTCAGTGTTGTCACATAAAAAGATATAATAAAATAGTTACAAAAATGCGAGGGTGTGTACTCTTTTATGAGATTCTGTATATGGCACTAGAACCCTCAATAGTGTGTCTCCCCACTTGACTTCTTAGCTTGCCCTCCATCTTGGTGTCCCGCTCGTCCTACTATTTTATCCCTGATGCAGAATAAATTATAAATTGACCCGTGAACTGCAGTGCTAATATCTTCCTACTGTGTCCAAAAAACAAATATGAAGACATCCATGACTGATTCAGCCTGCTGAAATCCAAGCCGTTTATCATTCATTGGTGAATATAAAAAATTGTAGCACTTATTTTTGTGACAGTCGGTTAACAACACATGTCAAATGTTGTAAACATACATATATATAAAATCTTAATTTCAGTGACACCAACTGATCCGTGAAAAAAAAATATCAGAACAAAGCCACACACACATAATAGTCCAAAAGTGTCGAAAAAAACTGCAAGATTGAAATGAAGAGTCCCACATGGATGTGACCCTCTCTGTGAAAGGATAGAGTCTCCACCACCGATGTAAAGGGGAGGCTTACCAGATGGTGAGGTTTATACCACCCAAGTCAAAACAGGCTTATATAATCAGTCAGCAAGATGTATCCAGCTGGTCCTGAATCCACATATCAGTCGGCACCGCAAATTCCAGTAAACACCAGGAAGTGTACATGTAGTCTTGTTGGGGCAAGAGATACAGTAACCACATAACATGTGTAATGGGGGGAAAAAACTCAGTGTGATACCGTACAAGGTAGTATTTATTAAAAAGATAAAAAAATGAACACTCACATTTGGAAGAACATCATAAGCATATCACAAAGTGCAAAAGCGATGTGTGTGAATGGGTCTACCCAACACATTTCAACTAAACAGTCATAATCTAGGGTGTTCATTTTTTAATCTTTTTAATAAATACTACCTTGTACGGTATCACACTATGTGAGTGTTTTCCCATTACGCGTGTTATGTGGTTACCGTATCTCTGGCTCCAACAAGACTACATGTATTTGCACTTCCTGGTGTTTAATAGAATTTGCGGTACCGACTGATATGTGGATTCAGGACCAGCTGGATACATCTTGCTGACTGATTATATAAGCCTGTTTTGACTTGGGTGGTATAAACCTCCCCAAGTCAACACCATCTGGTAAGCCTTCCCCTTACATCGGTGATTGTGTATTTTTTATTTTTATTTTCATGGATCACACTTAGTCACTTGGTGTCACGGAAATTAGGATTTCATATATATATGTATGTTTACAACATTTGACAAGTTTTTGCTTTGTCTCAGCTGTGTTGACAGCTAATTTTTGTGTTCACTTTTTGCACAGCGCAGTATATCCCATATAATCTTTTTCAACGTTAATCATTCATTGAATGATACTTTAATTCAGTGCTTTTAGTTGGAATTTCTTGTATTTCCTCACATTGGTAGCATAACTGCATTCTGTCAAATATGATTTTATTTTAACAGTTTACCGGTATTCATATTTTTGTAGAGTGAACATAAGATTAAACCTGTTCTGCACTTGTATGGACCCCTGCTGACACTGAATCATGTAGTGCAACAAGACTATTTTCAGAAATCGCTTGCTCCTGTCCTGTTGGCTTTTATTTCAAAGTAAGTGCACACCACTAGCTTTGTAAATAGAAATGTGCATGTTGTCTTATACGATAAACATTATTCAGTTAAACCTGGGATAGGGAAAGGCTGTAAACAATTGAATTACAATTTTTTTTCTATCTTTGCAGACCCAATGTTGCACTGGAATCTCAGCCTCTTGCGCGACACACCCTGCTACAAACCCTTCATAAATTGTAACCTTCCCAGCTAGACCATTAAATGTGAAGGCTGACAGATTATGGAAGATTATGAACTCAATGTTACTAGGAGACTCCAAACCACTGGAGGCTAAGCTCCTTCTGCTCTTATCCTCAACCCATTTTCCAGTGTTTTGTTTACATTTATTGCCTGAAACTTACAAAACCCAGTTACCTTGGTTTGGATCTCAGGAAAGAAAAAGACTAGAACTGGATAAGCATCCAAAAGCTTGCCTAAAATTTGTGCTACTTCACTACTTGTAAGAAACTCCCCTGTCTTACAAGACTTTTTAATGCTGAAAATCTGTTGTAGCTTCTAGTGAAAATGTGGCTAATACAAATGCATTGCTGGTGTGCATATTAGTAATAGTTGATTTAGAATAAGCCTCTGTCTGTGCCATATAGTGTCCATTATCACTAGTGTTTACAGGTTAATAAGGCATTATCTGGGAATGCTGGGGAGAGATACTTGCAAAAATATATAAAAATGTGTTAGTCATTAAATCTTTAATTTTACTGAAGTGAATTCATTGCCTAGGTTTTAAAGGTGTACATAAGAAAAACGTGTAATGCTTAAGCCCCATACACACCATCAGATTATCTGCAGATTTTTGTCTTCAGATTTACCAAAACCATATAATATGAGGTCAAACCTCAAGAGTTTCAATTGGTATGCAATCAGGCAGTAAAAACATACAACATGGTTTTGGTAAATCTGAAGACAAAAATCTGCAGATAATCTGATGGTGTGTATTGGGCTTTAGTTTGGTACACTTTAGTAAAGACAGTCTCTGCAGAATGTGTCCATTAAACTCAAATGATATGGAGGGCTATGTGTAAAACTTTTGTAAAAAAAAAATCATTCACTCCATGTGCATATTATTGCATTTTTGCTTTATTAGAAATTTGTCTAAAGCCACGTGGGTTGCCATTAGGTAAGCCACATTACATAGTTACATAAAGCTGAAAATGAGAAGTAACTTGTCACAATTTAGGTAAAAGTGCTTTGTGTTCTCAGAGTACTCACAGAGACTGAATTGACTCCTAATTTGGGTGTAAAAGGTGTCTAAATAGCTATTTACCATGGCAACATGTCACATTGCACGATTGCTGTCGGTAATAGTTTTTCTTCCAGGTGACTTAGAATGTGCAACATCAATTACCTGTCTGTCATTATTTTGATGGATACTGATTTCTAGAATTGTTAGGCTTCCCATAAAGTCTAGTACATAAAATTTTTGGAAAGCCCTTAGTCCTCAAAACTTTGTGCAGTGCAATTTGTTGACCATCTATGTTTTCATACTGCTTTATTAAATCTTGTAAGGTACAGATGATAACTTCAGAATTTTTCCAATCTTCGTTGTAGAGGGTTTTTATTTTTTTTTGTTCTTTGCTGTATGTGTAAGAAAGAAACCACTTACAACTCCTGTCAAGCAATAATTTAAGCACATTTTCTGGTTTAAATATTTTAATTGATTTGTTCATATTTTGTAACGTGAGGATTTCATCTACTTAAGCATTGTAAGGACATAATAGCAAACTTTTTAACCCTTTTGTGGCTTTTTTATTTTATTTTTTTAGCATAGATATCTAGACCAAGGTAAGCGTCACTATGTGTCGTTTGACAGAAGGCATGTTAGGTTAAATATCAGTTTACATGTAAATAACATCAGATGTTACAAGAAAAAATAATACATCACCCAACAGAATATAACTGAAATATTCTAAGGTCATTAACCGCTTGCCGACCAGCCGCCGCAGTAATACGGCGGCAGGTCGCCACTGGTGCGCGAGAGCCCGTAGCTCTACGTCGCCACCTTCGACGGCCACTAGGGGGCGCGTGCGCGCCGCCGGCGGCCCGAGTCCCGTGCGTGTGCCCGGCGGGCACGATCGCCGCCGGGCACACGCGATCGCTCGTTACAGAGCGGGGAACGGGAGCTGTGTGTGTAAACACACAGCGCTCGTTCCTGTCAGCGGGGGAAACGCTGATTTTCTGTTCATACAATGTATGAACGGAAGATCAGTGATTCCCCCTAGTAAGTCCACCCCCCCATACAGTTAGAACACAAATAGGAACACGCTTAACCCCTTCCCCGCCCCCTAGTGTTAACCCCTTCACTGCCAATGGCATTTTTATAGTAATCCAATGCATTTTTATAGCATTGATCGCTAAAAAAATGCCAATGGTCCCAAAAATGTGTCAAAAGTGTCCGAAGTGTCCGCCATAAGGTCGCAGTACTGAAAAAAAACGCTGATCGCCGCCATTACTAGTAAAAAAAATAATAATAATAAAAATGCCATAAAACTACCCCCTATTTTGTAAACGCTATAACTTTTACGCAAACCAATCAATAAACGCTAATTGCGATTTTTTTTACGAAAAATATGTAGAAGAATACGTATCGGCCTAAACTGAGGAAAAAAAATTTTTTTATATATTTTTGGGGGATATTTATTACAGAAAAAAGTAAAAAATATTGAATTTTTTTCAAAATAGTCGCTCTGTTTTTGTTTATAGCGCAAAAAATAAAAACCGCAGAGATGATCAAATACCACCAAAAGAAAGCTCTATTTGTGGGAAAAAAAGGACGCCAATTTTGTTTGGGAGCCACGTCGCATGACCGCGCAATTGTCAGTTAAAGCGACGCAGTGCCGAATCGCAAAAAGTGCTCTGGTCTTTGGACAGCAATATGGTCCGGGGCTGAAGTGGTTAAAGAAGGGTTCATCTAGGACTTAGTTGAAGATAAGAGACTTCAAATCGTATAGCAGAAGAAACCGTCAATAGCTCAGCAGTTACTGTATCTTGACAAATTACAGTGCTATATCAGGTCAGTGGAAATAGGAGGGGGGGGGGGGGGGCATGAACCACGACTCGAGGCTACACTGTGTGGGGTCTACCCTCCACCCACGCTGACCAGATTTTATGACATTTCTTTGGACATTAACGGCCCATGTATGTCAGTTTAACCTCCCTGGCGGTATGATTCTGTCTGGAATTACGTACCAAAAGCGGTACAATTATTTTGCATGGAAATTCTGTGTTTTATACTGTAGGCCTGAAATCTTTAGGAATAACTCACCTAAATTTGTCCAAACCAGAGTCTAGTAGACATCCCGGGTATGATAAAGTTTGAAACACAAAATTATAATATAATAAATAACTATAAATAATTATAACAAATAATAATGTAATTATAATAAAAATTATTCACTTATGTAATCAATCAAAATCACTGAAATTTGCTCAGTTGCAGAATTGTCGCTGTCATTACTTTTATTTTTTTATGACGAATTTCCCCACAAATCGCTATCGCTCAATTCTGCAAGTGATTATAATTTATTATCGCTGTTTTCTAGCTGCTCTAAAATCACTTTTGACATAAAGGGACACTTTTAGTTGCTATGGACAATCTACAGTTTGCAGGCACAAAAAAAATGTTTTTATTATATAAAAGAACATGCAGGGCACTGGGCAGACCACTAGGGACAGGGGGGGTGTGTACTTTTTACATACAGTACTGTAATCTATAAGATTACAGTATTCTGTATGTAATGTGTTTGTTTACTTTTTTGAATTTGCCGCCGGTCTCCGCCCCCGTGCGCCGTTATGTCGCAGGGAACGGAGATCGGCGGCGTGCGGGCACTGTGTGAGTCGAATGGAGGACGCCACTCGCTCACACAGCGTGGATGCATCGCTGGATCCAGGGACAAGGTAAGTACAGTACCCCGCCTGGATCCAAGGTAAGCCAGCGCGCGCTGCAGGCTCTGCATATTGACCCCGAGCGCGACTCGGGGATATCGATATTTACATGAGAAATCCAACCCGAGTCGCGCCCGGGGATACCGGCAAGGGGGTTATATAGTGGGAGCGTCGCATTGACAATTTCTTTCCAAGTGGAAGTCCTAGGTGGATCATGTCCCTTCCAATCAATATAATTTTCCTAGCATAATAAGCAGTGTAGAAAATAAACAGTTTAGTAATGTGTGGTAGTGGGTAGGTTATCGGTAATGCCCAACAGGAGAACCAAGAAATCAAGCTTAAAGGAACACCCCACTGATCGAACCTGTCGGCAACCACACCTGCCAAAATTCCTCAATGCGCGGGCACAACCATGCCATATGTATTAAAATTGAAGTCTTAGGTGTGCAGCATACAAACAGGGCATGTCTGTCATATTCAGTCACTTGCAAAAGGCAGAAGGCACATCCATCATGTAGGCTGTTTATGAAGGAAAATGGCCCCATGACAATAACAACAAGCGTGATGCTTACAACGGTTGGGTCTATCTGCTCCAGTATCTCTAAGGCAGCCCTCAAAATTTCCACTCGCCTACTAGCATTTGGCGAGTGGATTTAGGCTGGGGGCAAGTGATGACAGGGCTGCATGACCAATCTCCCTGCAATCTGTGCCTACACTTAGAGTCCCAATGAGATTGGCGGCCAAACAGGAAAGGCGCATGCTCGGGAAAAGTAGTCTGGTGAGCTGCGCACAGGCAGAGCAGTACACAGGTGCTCTCCTTACAATTCTCATTAAGCCATGGGACCTAACAGTATGACCTCTCTGAGCCTGCCCCCCTCCCTCCGTGTCCCGACCAATGTAGCTGGAGAGCAGAAAGTAATAAGAGAGGTGGAGGATTGCGAAAATTACCACTCCGGTGCAGCGCTCACTGAAAGTTGCCCTGACATGAGAGCAGCAGCCTTCCAGTTTTTGCAGTTTTCTTCTCCTTGTGCTCTATGTAATGCCTCATTTCCACTGAGTGGTTCGGTACGCTATTTTTGGTGTTTCCATTATGAAAGCGTGCCATAAAAGCGAACCGTACCGGACTATTCTGGGTTCTGCTTCAGATGTGGGGCCATAGAAAATGGAACGGTTCGGTTAGGGCGGACCTACAATACATCTCATTGATTGGTGGCAGTGCTAGGCATTTTTTCTAAACCTTGTATGGTCCTGGATGGTCCGATTTGCAGTGGAAATGCTCAGCAGAATAGACCGAACTATTCTAAGTGCTCCAAACTGTACCGACACGAACCGTTCCGCTCAGTGAAAACGAGGCATAAGTGTCCAACAGTTCAGCCTGAGCACTGTAAACAGACTGGTCTCAATGTGTGCTGTGCGGTGTCGATGGCTGTGCAGGCTCCTGATGATGAGATGAATGGGAGAGAGAGGATGGATGGGAGTTGCAGAGGAGACAGCAAGCGAATGGGGAAGAGACCCAGTTCCAGTGCCCTGTCCCTCTGGTCTGCCCCCAGTGCCCTGTCCCATCTTGTTAAAGAAGTTGTTGGTAATATTTTGTAACTTGATTCTGCATAAAACATTGTCATTCTATGAGATAATCTACGAGGGCGTGTTTACAGGTGCAATTAGGCTCAGGGCAGTGTATGAATTTGGTGGGGCAATTGGTGGCGAGTAACTCTTGAGGCCTGTCTAGTAGCTCAGGACTTGAAATTTTGAGCCCTGCTCTAGGGCAGTGGTCATCAACCCTGTCCTGCAGGGCCCACTATCAGACCAGGTTTGCAAGATAACTGAAATGCATCGCAGGTGATGTAATTTGTTGCTCAGTGATTGCAGTATTCCAGTCTGCATCTCCCCAAGGTAATACATAAAACCTAGCCTGTTAGTGGGCCCTGCAGGACAGGGTTGATGACCACTGCTCTAGGGCATATGGAAAGTCATCCAATGGCAGGCAGTGGGGTGCCCAACACTTTCGCCTCCATATCCTCAAGCAGCTCAATGAGGAGACACAAGTGCATTTAAAACATGGCGGCAGGCCTAAAGAGTAAAAGATGGAACCAGCTCAAGAGTACTCACATGACATGTTCCCGACATGGTTTCACTACACTACTCATTGTACACTTAAGACTCGCTCTAAAGAGAAAAAAGAGCTATATTCTTAGGCTTCCCTGAATCTAAAGTGTGAGGCCTTGTTCACTTTTTTTTCCATGCAACAGCATATAGAGCAGTCAATTCACCTAAAAGTAAACCCAAGTTTAGCTCCTGAATTTGTTTTTGTATTTCATATTTTGTCATGCTTCTGCTACCTGTGATGCGTGTTTTGGTGTATTTTTCTCAGAAAGGTGAGAATGGTGTCTGAGACATTCTATTTGTTAAAATCTTTAAATTGATACGTGTTCAGAAGGTCTACCCAGCCTTTTGTTTTCCTCTGTAACCATTGTCAGGATAGGATTGAGAGGATTGCTGTGTGTCAGCCACTGTAGTGTACTTTCCCACAGTGTACATTTTTTTCAAGGGGTGTGCTCCCAAATATTAAATTGAGGGTGCCAATAATTTTGTCCAGTCCATTTTTGGTGTTTTGTATGGAATGTGTCAGATTATATCCCTAGTCAAAAATGTAGCCTGTCCAAACTCTATGGCTTTCATTTCTTCTATTAGGTCTGTACTTTCTGGCAGTCCTCTCAAGCATTACATTAGGTCCATATATATTTAGACACAAGCATCGTCTTTTTTTTTTTTTTTCGGGTATTTACCAAAACATATTCACGCTACAGTTATATAATGGCCATAGGCTGAAAGTGCACACTCTTGTTTAATTTGAGGGTACATCCAAATCGGAGGCAGGGTTTAAGAATTACAGCTCCTAGGAATAGCCCCCCCCCCTTTACAAGGAACCAAAAGTAATTGGACAATTGAATCAAAAGATGTTTCATGGTTAGCTGTGGGCTACTCCTTTGTTATTTCTTCATCAATTAAGCAGGTAAAAGGTCTGGAGTTGATTCTAAAGCCTCGTACACACGATTTGGATTTCCATTGGACAAATCCGTGACATTTTGTCCAAAGGGTGTTGACCGTGAACTACTTCTGCATACAGATGGCAGAACTTTTTCAGCCAACATACACAAAAGTATGTGGGTCTTTAGCGCCACCCTTTGGGCAACTTCTGCTAATGTTGTGCTATGGTTGGCATTGGTTCGGAGCATGCATGTTTTTATGCAGACGGACTTGTGTACACACCATTGGATAATACGAGACACATTTGTCGTCGGACAGTTTTATAGCATGCTTCCCTTTAACCTCCCTGGCAGTATGATTCTGTCTGGAATTACGTACCAAAAGCGGTACAATTATTTTGCATGGAAATTCTGCATTTTATACTGTAGGCCTGCAATTCTTAGGAATAACTCACTTAAATTTATCCAAACAATAGTCTAGTAAACATCTCTGGTATGATAAAGTTTGAAACACAAAATCATAAAATTATAATATAATAAATAACTATAAATAATTATAACAAATAATAATGTAATTATAATAAAAATTATTCACTAATGTAATCAAATCAAAATTACTGAAATTTGCTCAGTTGCAGAAATGTCGCTGTCATTACTTTTATTTTTTTATGACGAATTTCCTCACAAATCGCTATCGCTCAATTCTGCAAGTGATTATCATTTATTATCGCTGTTTTCTAGCTGCTCTAAAATCACTTTTGACATAAAGGGACACTTTTGGTTGCTATGAACAATCTACAGTTTGCAGGCACAAAAAAAATGTTTTTATTATGTAAAAGAACATGCAGGGCACTGGGCAGACCACTAGGAACAAGGGGGGTGTGTACTTTTTACATACAGTACTGTAATCTATAAGATTACAGTATTCTGTATGTAATGTGTTTGTTTACTTTTTTAAATTAGCCGCCGGTCTCCGCCCCTGTGCGCAGTTACGTCGCAGGGAACGGAGATCGGCGGCGCGCGGGCACTGTGTGAGTCGAATGGAGGACGCCACTCGCTCACACAGCGTGGATGCATCGCTAGATCCAGGGATAAGGTAAGTACAGTAACCCTGCCTGGATACAAGGTAAGCCAGCGCGCTGCAGGCGCTGCATATTCACCCCGAGCGCGACTCGGGGATATCGATTTTTACATAAAAAAACGCCAGGGGGGGTTAAGAAGATATGGAAACCCCTGTATCGAGACGCGTAGGGAAAAGGGACAGGAAAGCACGTTTGTACAGGTGATCTGTCAGAGAGGAACAACATACCATTCCAAAACCAGTCCAGTATTTACCATTGTTTTACCTGGTATTGAGCGGTACACTAGCGCACCTAATCTATGTGCGTACACCAGTTGGGGGGGGGGGGGGGTCGGGTTTGCTTTCGGTTTGTTAAACCATTAAAATTCTATTACACTATCAAGTCTTTATTTCATACACTTACCGAGGTACCATACTGACGAGTCCAGGGTTCCTGACGAGTCCAAGGGCCCATAGGTGGTTCATATGTGTGTTTTGACTGTGCTGAAATCACAAAGTCACATGCGCTGAGGTGAGCATTAAATACCTAAGGGGAGCACCAGAGTGAGGAACACCACGGCATGTTCTGGATTACCTAGCAGTTTTATAATCGCAAAAGCTTTATTGCACCTAGATAGAGTTTTTGGATACATACATGTGCACAGAAGCACTTCTTTGAACAACCCAGCAATGCAATATTGATAAACGATATAATACTGGATGCTATGCCCAGGAGCACTTTTTATGCATCAGTGGGTCACTGATAATCTATACAGGATCATAAAAGTGGGAATTGCACTTCTTTGCACAGTAGCACTTTATATTAATTATCATCATTGTTTATGCTTTTATATACACATATTTTTAAATTTAATATGTGTTCATTTATTGCACTATTGTCACTTCCCACTGTTGGGAAAGATGTTTTTTTTTTTCACTATTGGAGGTTTTTATGTCTCTTTTTACACTGGTATAGTGTATGACTTTGGAAAGTGCAGCGTGTATATTTATTTATTTATCCACATTTGCATGATATATGCGGCATGTTTAATGCTTGCAGCTGATTTTTGATAATTAAGGCAGTTTGGATTAGTGGAGGCTCACAGGACTCTTTATGTTTTATAAAACATTTGTTGTCGCAAACCCTGCCATCACACATTTGTTGTTGGAAAATCCGGTCGTGTGTACGAGCTTTAAGTGTGGTATTTTTCAGGTGGAATGTATTGCTGTGAACTCACATCATGCATTAAAATGAGCTGACCATGCAAGTGGCTATTGTAAGGCTTCAAAAACAAATTAAATCCCTCGGAGAGAGAGCAGCAACATTAGGAATGTAACAGTTTGGTACATTCTAAGAAAAGAAGAATGTACTGGTGAGCGCAGCAACATAAAAAGGCCCTGGACGTCCACGGAAAACAACAGTGGTCAATGATCACAGGATCCTCTCTATGGTAAAGAAAAACCCATTCACAACATCCAGACAAGTGCAAGGACACTTGCCAGGAGGTGGGCATACCATTGTCAAAGTCTATAATCAAGAGAAGACTTCACAAGAGCAAATACAGAGGGTTCACTACAAGGCGCAAACCATTCATAAACCTGAAGAATAAAGAAGCCAGATTAGACTTTGCCAAAAAAACATCTAAAAAAAAAAGCAGTTTTAGATAAGCTTTCTTTGTATGCATGAAGCTAAGATTAATCTGTACCAGAATGAGGTGAAGAAAAAAATGTGGAGAAGGCTTGGAACAGCTCATGAATCCTGCAGTGTTGAGAGATATACTGTCAGCCCAGATTCAGCAAAGTTGATTGGATGTTCGCTTCGCAGTAAAAACTAAAAGCAGAAAGACCCACAAACAGAACAACTGAAGACAGCTGCAGTTAGAGCCTGGCAAAGCATCAGAAAGGAGGAAACCCAATCTTTGGTAATGTCCATGAGTTACAGACCAGTGAAAGATTCTCAACAAAATATTAAAAATGTACATTTTATTTATGATATTTGTCCAATTACATTTGAGCCCCTGAAAATGGGGGGACTGCGTATTAAAATTGTTGCAGTCCCTAAAAATTGTACTTGATACTTGTATTTTAATCCCTTAATATCAGGGCTGGACTGGGACAGAAATTTGGCCCTGGACTTCATCCAGGCTGGCCGACTTTGACAGGTCTCTCCCATGGAGGCCGGACAACTCCTGTCCCCCCCCAGCCACCCAAGCCCCCTCTCCCCCTTCACTAGCCGTTTTACTTTATTAGATTAGAACGGCCGGTACTCTTATAGGCAGTACCAGTGGGAAAGCTATATATATTTTTTTAGTCGGGGCAAAGAATCCGTTCAGTGCCCCCCCTCCTCCCCCCTTATAGGACAAGATTAGGCATACGTGAGAAACTCCCAGGCTACAGACTGAAGCCATCCCACTGAGCTATCGGCCCACCAAAACTTCCTGTAACCCCAATGGCCAGTCCATCCCTGCTTAATATGCAATATGATGGTGGCAAAGTGGTTTAGTTATCCTAATGATCGGACGTCATATGATGTGATCAGGATAACAAGCAGGCGGGCAATCACAGGTGCTGTGTGTCTGTCTGTCACAATGCAACACTGATCGTGCCATGGAGTCTCTGACAGAGGCCTCTTGCCACATGATCAGCTGTGATCAATCACAGCTGATCATCGCGTGAAACAGGAAGTGCCGGTAAACAGCTTTCCCCGGTTCAGGCTGATGACAGGGAGAGCCGATTGGTGTCTCTCCCTGTCAAAGGGGAGTCTGTGCTGATAATCGGCACCTTTAATATCAGTGCAGTCCCCATCAGATGTGTCGATCCAGCTGCCATTAAGTGCCCATCACTTGCCACCCTGTGCCCATAAAAGTGGCAAACAGTGCCCCATCAGTAATGCCTGTCAGTGCCCTTCAGATGCCACATAGTCATGCCCATGCCTGTCAGTAGCTCCTCATTAGTGCTGCCTATCCAGTGCCGCCAAAATAAGCTGAATCTGTGGGAAAAAAATGATAAAAATTCAGTTTGAGTAGTTTTGCATGACCGCGCAAGTGCGACAGCGCTGAAAGCTGAAAATTGTCCTGGGCAGGAAGGGGTGAAAGTGCCTGGTTTTGAAGTGGTTAAAGCTCCAAAAATGTATTGGGATAGTTTTGTTTTAATTTTATTCTGGTGGACTACAGAGCCAAAAGTATGCAAATTGTGCCTGTGTCCAAATATACATGAACCTAGCTGTATAATGAACATTATGTGCGTTCCTTTGATGATGTCAGGAGCCACATATGATCCTTTTAACCCATAAGTTTAACACCACTGGTCTAATACCTGAAAATCTAGACGGATCAAGCTTTGCTGAGTTCCAGTCTTGGCATTTCCCTGTCATTGGTGGGTGAGGCAGTTATGCTTAAGCCCCCCCTGAAAAAGCCCACAACTTGTGTAGCTTTGGCTCCCTTGTCATCAGGCAAGGAGTTAATTTGTTCTCTCAGGGAGGGTGTGGAAGTCATTGGTGCCCCCTACCCCCAGAATGTTGTTTTACTTTCCTACATTTTTTTTTTTTGATCCATTCAGATACTGTTTCTGTAATTGCGGTCTTGGGTTCGAAGGAGAGGATGCTTCCTAGGCGGAGCCAAATGCATTAAGCAAGGGGAAACACTTCCGGTGATGTCATGGCCGCTCTTTGGAATGCAGATCACGATTTTGAGTTCCAGCGTTTTTACATGCCCATATAAAAAAGGAAAGCTTTGTAAGTGCGCAATTTGCTTTTACACACAAAAAAAAAACATTATTACACTATGGATTTCTCCTGGTTATATTTCCCCATACTTATATGAGGAGTTTATCCACTCCCTTCCCCACCCATAGTTATATTACGTCCGCAGATGGGATCGCCCAGCCTGGGTGGGCATCATATGACGTCCTCGGCTTCCTGAGAACAAACAAATCCACGTCCTGTCAGGTGAGAGGAGAAATAGTATATAGGAAGACCGATCGCTCGCCTCACCTAGTCAGCCACTACAGTTAGAATCACTCCCTAGGTAACACATTTAACCTATTGATCGCCCCCTAGTGTTAACTCCTTTCCTGCCAGTGACAGTAATCAGTGCATATTTATAGATACATAGATCACATAGATAAAATACATAGATCACTGCCATTACTAGTAAAAATAATAAAAATGCCATAAATCGATATTCTTTTTTGTAGGCGATATAACGTTTGTGCAAACCAATTAATATACACTTGTTGCATTTTTTTTAACCAAAAATATGTAGAAGACTACATATCGGTCTAAGGCAGGGGTGTCCAAACTTTTCTTTTAAAGAGGGCCAGATTTGATGAAGTAAACATGTGTGAGGGCTGACCATTTTACCTGACATTCTTTGAACCATTAAAATTCAGTCTAAATGTGTTTGTCTGAGCACTAATTCATGGCCCAACAATAATTCTCTTGCCTTTGTAGGTGTGTGTGGTGAAGAGATGAGCTTGGGCGTGTTATTTGGATACACTGTATATATCTCTTTTGTGGCCCCAACGAATCCTTGAGCGCTGCTCAAGACTAAGGATGAGCTTGGGTGTGTTATTTGGATATACCGTATTTATCGGCGTATAACATGCACAGGCTTACCATTGCCATGAATGCAGCCTCACATGTGCCATGAATGCAGCCTGATTGATGCCCATCTGCAGTCTCGGAGGGGACGAGCGCCGACAGATTACAAGCAGGAGAATCTCTTGTTTACTTGGTTACTTCTTTAACCACTTGCCGACCGCGCTATAGCAAAAATACTGCTACAGCGCGGTCGAGCTACTGGGACGTCGTCCTTCACTTCCGCGATTGCACGTCCCCTGGGACGCGCTCGCGGAAGTGTCCGTGCTCGCCGGGTCTAGAAGACCCGGCGCGTTGCGGATCACGGTAAATTGCCGCTGATAGCGGCCGTTTACCACGTTATCGCGCTGTCGAATGACGGCGCGATCACTTGTAAACAAACCGGCGTCATTTGATGACGCCGGTTCCTCCCTCTCCTCTCTGTACTGTTCGGTACAGTGTGCGAGTAGAGGGGGGGAGCGGGGTGTCAGCAGCAGCTGTGCTGTGGCTGGATCTGTGACAAATGTCGTCACAGATCCAGCCATCAATCCCAGCTCTGCAATACCCCAGTACCCTACAATACCCCAGTACTCGGCAATACCCCAGTACCCTACAATACCCCAGTACTCAGCAATACCCCAGTACTCAGCAATACCCCGTCCAATACTCTGCAATACCCCGCCCAATACTCTGCAATACCCCGCCCAATACTCTGCAATACCCCAATACTCTGCAATACCCCGATACTCTGCAATACCCCGATACTCTACAATACCCTGCACGATACTCTGTAATACCCCGCGCGATACTCTGCAATACCCCAATACTCTGCAATACCCTGCGCGATACTCTGCAATACAGCCTATGGGGATTTTTAAGTAGTGAAGTTTGGCGCCATTCCACGAGTGTGTGCAATTTTGAAGTGTGACATGTTGGGTATCTATTTACTCAGCGTAACTTCATCTTTCACATTATAAAAAAAAATTGGGCTAACTTTACTGTTTTGTTTTAAGCACAAAACTGTTTTGTTTTTTTAAAAACATGCGTTCAATAAATGTCTGTGAAAATACCATGCGAGATAAAAAGTTGTAACGGCCGCCATTGTATTCTCTAGGGTCTTTGCTATAAAAGCATATATAATGTTTTGGGGTTCTATGTAATTTTCTAGCAAATAAATGATGATTTTTCCATGTAGGAGAGAAATGTCAGAATTGGCCTGGGTGCTCCAGAATGCCAGATGGCGTTCCCTGCATGTTGGGCCTCTGTATGTGGCCACGCTGTGTAAAAGTCTCACACATAGGGTATCGCCATATTCGGGAGGTATAGCAGAATGTGTTTTGGGGTGTAATTTGTGGTATGCATATGCTGTGTGTGAGAAATAACCTGCTAATATGACAGAAACAATTTTTTTTTTTTTTTACAGAATTTACAGTCGTTTTTCTTTTATAGCGCAAAAAATAAAAAAAAAACAGAAGTGATCAAATACCACCAAAAGAAAGCTCTATTTGTGTGAAAAAAAATGACAAAAATTTCAAATGGGTACAATGTTGTATGACTGTATAGGTTGAGAACCTGCGCTAGAACTACAAATAATAGGTTGCTGCCCCCCTAAAACCTAACCCCTCAATGAGGAGGTAGGTGTAAGTAGATAGTATGAGAAATGGGGTGGTGGCGCTACCTAAAAACGCTTATAAAACCATATGTGCTCAAACAGTAGAACAGTGAAGAAATGTGTGTCGAGTACAGTAGGGTGCGTGAGTGAGGTTTATAACTAGATGTGCCTCAAATAGGCTATGTGGCAGTATAACGTGGTCTAATATGCACAATAAGGGAGGACAGTGAGGCTGATAATAGAACAAACAAGATGCTGAAAATCTAGTCTCTATCACCTGTTGACCCTCTAGGTGTACACAGTAGGTATGTGGGGTATAGAGATACAGCCAAAAAATAAATAAATAAATAAATGTCAGAGCCCAATATTATATAACGGTCACCATACATTAGTGCCACACTGGATACGCATAGATACAATATCACAACTCAACCCAATATTAGTAGTGGTGGTACTAGTCCGATAGGGCTGCTGTGATACATAAGGCAAATAACCAGAGGGCTGCAGAGATGGAGTCTCTCATATACAAGTCCTATGCAGTGGTGATATAAATAAAGGGGGGAGTGTGTAGGTCTTGCTGTGAAGGGGGTGCTTCTAAATGCCAGACATCCGACGGTGTGGTCCCGGTGCTCCCCTCAGGGTTCCCCACTCACCAGATAGCCAACCCCACCAGGGGTCACAGGCATGGGTCACAAAATCCTCCGATCACAGCTGGTATTCACTCCTCCCAGGACTATACTCCTCCGATATTAGTCCAACCAGTTCACTCCTTGTGTGTGGATATGGGGGGTTCCTCCGTTCCTCAGATGGAAAAATAACAAAGGCTCCGATGGTGCAGTAGGTTTTAAGTAAAAGCACTTGATTTATTAAGACCTGTGTGCCACAATGCCACACATTGACATGGGGCAACTACAGGCCAAGATATACAGGAGCTAAAAGGCTCTCTAATTAAACATTAGCAAAAAAATGGCCACAAGATAAAAAATAATATAATATGATAAAAACAAAGCGAAGTAAAAAAGCAAAGTCAGACAATCTGACAGCCCGGTTTGAGTAGCACACTCTATGGGCTCTGCGGGTATGCGCGTGTATGGTGTTCAGCGTGCGTTTCAGCTGCGCTCCACCAGACGCTGACCCGGAAGTGACGTATGTGCGTCTATGCCTGACGTACGTTTCGAATGGATTCGTCTTCTGAGGCATAACTGCGCATCCGTCCAGTGCAGGTATAAGTGGGTCTCGCCGTGCTACGTCACGCATCCTACCCCGGGGGAAGCAGCCAATAATGATGCAGATAGCCCATTCGCATCAGCGAGAGGAGGTTTGGCAGGGGCGCCCTTGGGATAATTACTACCACAGCACGGCGTGACTCACCCTACTGGATGGCAAGTATATTGCATCCTTAGCCGAGATACAACACCCGGCTAGGATGCTAACAACAAAGCTATTAAAAATTACATTTTGCAGCAGGGCGCACATATCCACCTTATTAAGGATATGCTGCCCGCAAGTATAGTAGGGGACACAGAAATAAACAGTAGTAAACAGTATCCTGGACCCAATCTGAGAGTCAGGTGCCCCAACGTGACTAAATGTCTCAGAAGCTAAATAGGTCAGAGATTGGAAATCCCAAACGGGAAACTCAAAATAAGCAGACATGTGTATAGCAGCCACTCATATAATAGTGGCCGGATGGGGTAGGTTCCATGCTAAACAATATGGATAATGTGTGAGATAGTGATCCCGCTAAGGACCACTAGTGAGACACATGATAGTGCTAAGGTGGGTGTTAGGTACCAACAGAATGTGAGATAAATATGTTGTAACAACAAATAGTGGAAGATATATATATATAGATATCTATAAACATGGTGGTCTCTAGGTATGTGTGGGTTAAAAAAGGGGTTTAAGGGGTGAGGGTCCAAGTAAAGTGAGTAAATTAGTGTGACATCTGAGGTGAATCAGTGGGTCCCAGTGGTACCAAAACTAAATATAGAACATGTGGATAGGCAGTGGATAGGTGTGGGCTCTGAGTCCTTCCTTGTATCAAGGGTTGGAGAGAAAACAGTTAAGGTCAATATCCACATTCAAGCCATGTGGTACCAGGGTACCTAGTCGGTATATCCAACTGGTCTCATTTTGGGATATGGCCGTGGTTTTATTACCCCCCCTCCAGTTATCCTTGACCATATCTATTCCATAGAAAATAAGGCCAGACGGGTCCTTATGGTGGAACTCTTCGAAGTGGCGGGATAGGTTGTGTTTAGGGAATGCTTTGCGGATGTTCTTGATATGTTCACGTATCCGTATACGCAGTGGTCTGGTTGTTCTGCCCACATACTGGAGATGACAGGGGCATTCAATGATATATGTGACATGGGTGGTATTACAGGTGATGAGGTCTCTGATTTTGTACACTTTCTGATCTGTTTTGGATTTAAACTCAGTCTTCCTGCGTGGCTGTTTCTTGCTCACCCTACAGGCTAGGCATCTTTGGCATTTATAAAACCCTTTAAGTTCTGGGCAGATCTCTATTTTCTTAGGTGGGTTTATGATGTTATGTACCAGATGGTGTCTCAGAGAGGGTGCTCTACGGTATATGAAGGAGGGTTTCTTTGGGAGGGCCTTCGAGAGTATAGGATCTTCTTTTAAGATGGGCCAGTATCTCTTTAATATAGTTTCAAATTCCTTGTACTGGGTATTGAATCCTGTGATGAAAGACAGATTCCGTTGGTTTGTGGTACGCTCGGAGTTCTGTGTTAGCAGTTCATTACGATCTCTATGCTCCACCTCTGTTCTCAATTTTTCAAGGTAGCCTTGTGGGTATCCCTTTTCTTTGAATCTTTCCACTATCGTGTGTGCTTGTTTTTGAAAATCCTCTTTTGAGTCACAGTTTCTCCTGAGCCTCAGCAGCTGGCCCTTGGGGATATTGGCCTTCCATTTTGGGTGATGGCAGCTTGACACAGGTATGTACCCATTGCGATCGGTTCCTTTGAAGAAGGTTTTAGTTTGTAATGAGGTTCCATTTTTATAGATCTCTAAGTCGAGGTATTCTGTACTGTCCCTGCTGTATTTGCCAGTAAAGGTCAGATGGAATCTGTTATTGTCTAGCCCTGATAAGAATGCCTGGAGTGTTTCTATAGTGCCGTCCCAAAGGATGAGCAGGTCATCGATATATCTCCTATACATTCTAATCTCGGGGTAGGTCTGGCCATAGATATATTCATCTTCCCAAAGGTTCATAAGGAGGTTGGCTACGCTCGGGGCATACCGCGCCCCCATCGCAACCCCCTTTGTTTGTACGTAATACGTTTTATCGTACCAAAAATAGTTACATTCCATGGCCATTTTAAGTCCCTCTAATATGTATTGTATTTGTTCTTGCCTAAGGTCAGTTTTGTCAAACAATGCTGTCCTTACACCCATGAGACCATCCTCCTGCTCAATACTGGTGTAGAGGGAGTTAACGTCTATAGTCACCAGTAAGAGTTGTTCCGCCCCCCTAATGTTTTTAAGATCTTGGATAAGTTGTAGGCTATCCCTTAAGTATGACTGTCCTTGTTTCACCAGGGGTTGGAGAAAGGTGTCAAGGTATTCCCCAAGCCGCGAGAAGATGGAGTTAATACCACTGATGATAGGTCTGCCTGGTGGTTTTACCAGTCTCTTGTGGATTTTCGGGGTATAGTACATCACTGGAGTTTTAGTGGAATTCGATATTAGGTATTCGGCCTCCTCCTTACTCAATATCCCTCTCTGGTGTCCATTTTTCACATATTTCTCTAGCCGTTTTAGGTATTTTTGTTTAGGATTCCCCTTCAATTTTTGATATGTGTTCTCTACGGCAAGTAAATTGCTCATCTCCTCTTCATAGTCGTGTTTACTGAGGATGACCAGTCCTCCCCCCTTGTCTGCGGGGCGTATGACCACTTCATTCTTTTTCCCTATTTCTTTAATCGTTTCCCACATATTTTTACTCTTGGTGTTTATTTTCCTATTGAGTTTCCTGAGGTCCCCCTCTACCATCTTCTTGAATGCTATGACACATTGGTTTCCGGAGTTGGTGGGGTTAAACGTGGAATTATTCTTCAAACTGGTGTGGATAAAAGGCGATTCTCTTGTGTCCTGCTGATCTGAGTTTGTGATGAAATATTTCTTTAAGTTAATTTTTCTAAGGAATTTTTGAAAGTCTATATAGACTTCGAATTGGTCCAGGGGTTTGTCGGGGGCATACTTGAGGCCTAGGTCTAATATCCTCATTTCCTCCGTTGACAACTCTGTGCCACTGAGGTTAAAGATTCCTTTGCCTAGTACTGTCTTGGTCTTTTTCTTCTTCCCTCCCCTGCATCCTCTGGCACGTTTTCTCTTTGGATGTGCCTCTGAGGGGGCCCTGTGCCCTGATTGGGATGTCTGTTGCTCCGTATTGGGTCTTGTTCCTCCGTTTGTTGTTGTTCCCTTTGTCCTGGATATTCGTTTGCTCTTCGGATGTTTCCACGGGTACCCCCTCGGTTGCCATTCATCCCTCTCCATCCAGGGTTGCTGTAGGCTGGTCTTACTTGCCATCGACCGGGTGGTCTGTTGCGTGATCTTCCCCTGTGAAAATCCCGACTATCCCTGCCTCTACTATGGGGTGACTGCCTTCTATTACCCTGATAGTAGCTGTCTTGATGGCTCCTATTAGGAGTATGGCGTACTGCCGATTCGTATTCATCAGAATAATCGTCAGATAGAGGCGAGTATCTGTTATAGGTACTAGGGGAGCTTCTCATCATGGTAGGACTGTTATCTAACTCTTTTTCGTGTCCTCTGTTGTTGCCATCTTTGAGTCTGGGGTTGACCCCGATCTGGTCCCCCATTTCCCCCTCTGAATATTGGGGGGCTCTCCTCAGCACTGGGGGTGCCTAGTAAAGTGTGGGCTATTAGGTCCATACCACTGGCTTCCATCAGGGTTTCGTCCAGATCCTCATTGGGGTCTTCCATGGCTACCTGCCATTTATATACTTTCAGGTCCTTATAGTCTAGGACGTCCCTTTTGAACTTCTTTTGTTTCTTGGCTTGGATATCTCCGTCATACTTTTTGATTATCTCCTGTAACTCCAGCATTTTATCTTTGTAGTCTTGTTGGTTTAGGAACGGGGTAAGTAGGCTCTGAATTTCTGAGATACTGGACTCAATAAGTCTCAGTTTGAACCGCCTCCGGTTGATAATTTTGTGCATAAGTTCATTCTCACATGTGTTGAATAGTGTATACCATTCACCCATGAGACCTGCGTCATCGATGTTGTCATTGGGGTGGATGTCCCACCTTAGCCTTCTTGGGGTGATTTTTTCCTTAATGTACATTTCTAGAGAAGCAATGTCCCACCAGACCCTAAGTTGCTTCTCCATAGTATGTCTGAGTTGCTTCATTAACCCCTGCATGTCCTGTCTATTAGTGACATCCTCCTGGCTAAAGACACCACCCACATCAATGTGTCTGTTAGTCATGTAACCAAATATGTCCATAGCTGCAAGGTAAATTCCACCCTAAGGTGAAAGAGTAAAGATGTATAGGTTGAGAACCTGCGCTAGAACTACAAATAATAGGTTGCTGCCCCCCTAAAACCTAACCCCTCAATGAGGAGGTAGGTGTAAGTAGATAGTATGAGAAATGGGGTGGTGGCGCTACCTAAAAACGCTTATAAAACCATATGTGCTCAAACAGTAGAACAGTGAAGAAATGTGTGTCGAGTACAGTAGGGTGCGTGAGTGAGGTTTATAACTAGATGTGCCTCAAATAGGCTATGTGGCAGTATAACGTGGTCTAATATGCACAATAAGGGAGGTCAGTGAGGCTGATAATAGAACAAACAAGATGCTGAAAATCTAGTCTCTATCACCTGTTGACCCTCTAGGGGACTGTTTCAGCAGACATCTCCTCTCGTGTGTATGGGCTAGCGGACAGATTTCTCCACCCGACAGATTTCAAAGCATGCTTTGAAATCTATCCGGTGGGAATCTGTCCGCCCGATATGTCTGCTGGTTAGTACACTTACCAGCAGACATATCGTCCCCCACCGCCGCCGCCGAATGGATTCGGAGCATGCGCGGAAGTGTTTAACTTCCTGGTGCGGTGACGTGGCGGCGTCACCGCCACGTCACCACGCCGTCCGGCGGCGGGGAATTTGATCCGATGGTGTGTACACGCCATCGGATCAAACTGCCGATCGGACATATCCGATGGAAATGGTCCGTGGACCGTTTTCATCGGATATGTCCGATAGTGTGTACGAGGCCTCAGAGTCTCTCTGATGTCTTTCTGTCTATGATGTGTGAAGCAATTCCCTTTTATCCTCAGTTCAACCAATTCCCACATTAGCATCTCCAGGGCCCCTGGCTAAGTGGTGACGCAAAGTCTGCCCAGGCTCTTTACAAAACAAAAGGACAATTTAACTAATCACTTAAAGACATTCAACTATTCTCAGGAGACAGGACAAAGGTAATTTTAGACTATAAGTTGGCATCATATCACAAAAATATAAACTTTCCAGTAAAAACATATACATCCATTTTCGCAATGGTTCCCTTGAAGCTCCATGGTATACATATGAAATGTTCAACATATCCACCACAGTCCCCCCTAAAGTTCATTCTTGAACTTATGTCCTCCTTCAATGATTTTGAAAGCGCTCAGAAACCCTGACTCTTCCCCACACCACCACTGCCACTTCCTTTCTTCAACGCGCTGGAACCCATCAAGGTAGACCTGAAACAGTAAAGAAATACTGGTGCCTTTGAGACTTCACATCCGAACCATGAACCATGTACTGCAATGTTTCATCACCCTTCTGCTTTGGAAGAGCGGAATGCCAACATTGATTGTCGGATCCTGGCATATATAGTCCTCTAACTTGGGAATATGATGTAAACAATTGGATCGGACTGTGAGACAGTACTTTTCAGCATGGTGAAGGAAAGTTCAGGTGTCTTATTTGTGGCACCTTTGTCTCAAGAGATGACTTGGTTGTCGTTGCTTCTTCAGGAGGTGGTTGGGCGTGCCTCCGGACAGTCGTGCATGAATACAAAAAGAGAAAGGAGAACATCAGTGTACAGTTATTGGAGGAATGCCAGACAGGAGCAGTGGTTTGGCCATTAAGACTATAAAGCAGTAGGCAGACTAGGGGAGGTAGAATTAAATTAAGATATAAAAAACTTGAATGTCCAGGGATACTTTTGTTTCACTGGGTGTAAAATATGGTACTGGTGGGCAGGAACGCTCACACGTCTTAAAACAAAATGATATGGCTGAAGTCTTATCTTGCAAAGTTGGATGATAGAAACCAAAAGAAAAAAACTTAGAGAGCATAATATTAAAGAAGGAAAGGAAGAGAGGTGAGTAATGAAAAAGAATAAGGAGAATAGTAAATAAATAAACTACAGATTTAATGCTGCTTCAACTAAGATCTCTAGTTTACCTTCTACTTTAGATTGTTAAAAAGAGCATTGAGTCGGTATTCAAAGATCTAATACCTAGTTGCCCTGACAACTTTGCCAACAGCGAGAAAAAATATATAGGGCCAGATTCAGATAGACTTACGCTGGCGTATCTCGATATAGGCCGCGTAAGTGTAAATATGCGCCGTACCCACAAAACTAGATACGCCTGAAAATAGGCTTCCTCCGACCGGCCTAACTTTCCTACGCCGGTGTATCGTAGGCGCATATTTACACTGGACGCATCTGGCGCTCCCATTGATTTCCTATTTAAATATGCAAATGAGGGAGATACGCCGATTTGCGAACGTATGCGCGCGGTGCACGTAAGTCATACGTCCGGCATAAAGTTATTTCAACAAATAGCTGGTTTATCTTTGCACCAAACGTGCACAGGTCAGCTGGAGAGCAGCTACAGCAGCACCGTTACGGACGAACTTAGCAAGCTGAGCAAACCCACTTGCAGGACAACACATCTGTCTGCCAACATGCCAGGGGCAGCCGTGGTCCTAGCACTACTAATGGGTCCACCGGTACGGAGGAGGGCACGGGAGAGGATATACCGCACGCGCATGAGCCTCTGGCATGGGTGATGAGGAGGTGTATTGCATCTTCAGATTCAGCCCTGATGCCATCCTGGAAATAACCACAGCCCTAAAAGATGACATCACCAGCAAGACACACCGCTCACATGCAGTGCGGCCACTGGTCAAGGTCAGAATTGCAGGATTCCCACGCACCATCAGGGCCATTGATTGCACACATGTGGCACTACAGCCCCCTGTGCCACAGAGCACATATATCGCAATCTGAAGCACTGGCATTCCATCAACATACAGGTGATAGCCGATGCCCAATGCCTCATATGGCACATCCGTGCCAAACA
This sequence comes from Rana kukunoris, assembly GCA_029574335.1. NCBI lineage: Eukaryota > Metazoa > Chordata > Amphibia > Anura > Ranidae > Rana > Rana kukunoris. Next base: position 69,173,340 of record CM056055.1, read on the forward strand.
CCCCGGGTCCAGCCACGACAGCTACATATACCGTCAAAGCCCCATCCCAACAGAACGTGTACAGGGACAGCTAGCTGGTTGGTGAGTGACATGGGAGTCAGGCATGACTGTCCGACCACATGATACAGACATCACAAGGTGCACATGCATGACTAACATCCTCCTGTCTTTTCCCTTCCAGGTGACTCTGCATATGCACTTGGGCCCCATCTCATGACTCCATTCCGGAATCCCCAAACCAGAGGAGAGAGAAACTACAATGCGGCACACACACGCACCCGTGCAGTGGTGGAACAAACATTAGGCCTCTTGAAGTCCCTTTTCCGATGCCTGGATAAGTCCGGGGTCGCCCTGTTGCATTCCCCAAACTTTGTGTGTCAGATCATCGGTGCATGTTGCATGCTGCACAACTACGCCATGAGAAAGGGCCTGCAGATTGACATATGTGATGACCTGACCCCCCCAACCACACAGTCCCCCCCTGCCCAAGGCTACCCCATCTGCTGAGGGAAGAGCAGTCAAGAGGGTCCTCTCGGTAGGCATTAGGAATGAGCTTCGTGTTCGATTCGACACATGTTCGAATCGAACATTGCCGGTTTTGATCGTTCGTCGAAAAACAAACAAAACGGGTCGTTCGCGCCAAATTTGAATGACGCGCAACGACCCATAATTCACTGCGGCGTTGCGCGCTGATGATTGGCCAAGCACGCACCATGACCCCGCATGCTTGGCCAATCACAGCGCCCAAAAAACGAAGAGACCTAATTGGCCAAAGCCTGGGTGCTTTGGCCAATTAGGGCTCAGGGCTTTAGCACACGCCCCACACTATAAAAGGCCGCCTCCCGGGCGGCCTCGTGTAGTGTGTTCCGGCTTGCTTTACAGAGAGATAGATAGAGACACCGTGTCTTTTCTACTAGATAGATAGATAGGAAGGCTAGTAGTCAGTATAGTTAAATTTACAGTGTGTAGAGAATATATATACATCCTTAGGAGTTGTACATATATTTATACACTGTATAGCTTAGCTAGATCTGCTATTAGTATTTGTCAGGCAGGAGATTGTGCTGTACTATACGTTTGCTGTGTTTTTGGCCATAAACACAGTCGATCATACTGCAAGTTGCCCGTTTGCTGTGTTGTTTTGCCCATAAACACAGTCGATCATACTGCACGTTGCACGTTTGCTGTGTTTTTGGCCATAAACACAGTCGATCATACTGCACGTTTGCTGCGTTGTTTTGCCCATAAACACAGTCGATCATACCGCACGTTGCACGCTTGCTGTGTTGTTTTGCCCATAAACACAGTCGATCATACTGCACGTTTGCTGTGCTGTTTTGCCCATAAACAAAGTCAATCATACTGCACATTGCTGTGTTGTTTTGCCCATAAACACAGTCGATTATACTGCACGTTGCACGTTTGCTGTGTTTTTCGCCATAAACACAGTCGATCATACTGCACGTTGCACGTTTGCTGTGTTGTTTTGCCCATAAACACAGTCGATTATACTGCACGTTGCACGTTTGCTCTGTTTTTCGCCATAAACACAGTCGATCATACTGCACGTTTGCTGTGCTGTTTTGCCCATAAACACAGTCGATCATACTGCACGTTGCACGTTTGCTGTGTTGTTTTGAATATAAACACAGTCGATCATACTGCACGTTTGCGGTGTTTTTGGCCATAAACACAGTCGATCATGTTGCACGTTTTCTGTGTTGTTTTGCCCATAAACACAGTCGATCATACTGCACGTTTTCTGTGCTGTTTTGCCCATAAACACAGTCGATCATACTGCACGTTGCGCGTTTGCTGTGTTGTTTTGCCCATAAACACAGTCGATCACGTTGCACGTTTGCTGTGTTTTTGGCCATAAACACAGTCGATCATACTGCACGTTTGCTGTGCTGTTTTGCCCATAAACACAGTCGATCATACTGCACGTTTGCTGTGTTGTTTTGCCCATAAACACAGTCGATCATACTGCACGTTTGCTGTGTTTTTGGCCATAAACACAGTCGATCATACTGCACGTTTGCTGTGTTGTTTTGCCCATAAACACAGTTGATCATACTGAACGTTTGCTGTGTTGTTTTGCCCATAAACTCAATCGATCATACTGCACATCTGCTGTTTTTGGCCATAAACTCAGTTGATCTCACTATACGTTTGCTGTGTTTTTGCCCATAAACGCAATCCATCATAGTGCACGTTTGCTGGTTTTGCCCATAAACGCAGTCGATCTTACTGCAAGTTTGCTGTTTTTGCCCATAAATGCAGTCGATCATACTACACGTTTGCAGGCTATTAAAATGTCTGGAAGGCTCTGCATCTAGAGGCAACGCTGGTGGTGGACGCGGTGCATCCTCTTCAGCACGTGGCTGCTCGTCCTTATTTTTGGGAGCTGGCCGTGTTGAGCCTCAACATGCAGAGAAAATAGTAGATTGGATGACCAAGCCGTCTTCATCCTCTCTCACACAGACTGATCTTAGTTTGTCTGGCAAAGCAGCTGCCAAGGCTTCCTCTTCCCTCTGTACCATATAATCACACAATCCTTCCCTAGTCCCACCGTGTCCTCCTGAGGAGTCCCCCGAACTGTTTCAACACAGTGTTGGGTACATGCTGAATGAAGATGCGCAGCGTTTTGAAGGCTCCGATGATAGAACACAGATAGAGGAAGGCATTGATGTGAGTCCAGGGAGAGGGGGTGGCCGAGAGGGACAGCAATCTGGCAGTGATGTTCCGCCAGCTGGAGCATACTGACAGGTTTTTGACAGTGATGAGGAGGGAGGGGATGATGAGGTCACTGACTCTACCTGGGTGCCTGATAGGAGAGAGGAGGAGGACGAGGCACAGGCACATCCCCAAAGAGGCAGAATGCCCTCCAGGGGTCAGCTTAAGGGCACACCAACTGCATTACAGCGCACATCTACGGCGCTTGTGCATGGCGCTGCTGTGTCTGACTGGTACAGCAAAAGTTCCTTGGTGTGGGCCTTTTTTGAAACATGTCCACAAGATCGTACCTTGCTATTTGCAATATATGTTGCAAGCGTATCTCGCGTGGCCAAAACATCAACCGCCTGGGTAGCACATGCTTGTCTAGACATATGTCGACCTGCCATGCAGCTTGTTGGCAAGCACACCAGAAAGACCACACCAAAGACAAAAGCATACCTCCCCTTGCCCTTCTGGGACCTCCAACCCCACTAGACCCCCAGTCCTCTCTGAAGCCTGCAGTGAAGGTGTAGAAATAGGTGTGTCACAACCTAGTAGTAGTAGTATATGCGGGCAATCTACTGATAGTACCAGGCAAATTTCCCTGCCCCAGCTGCTGCAGCGCCAAAAGAAGTACAATCCCAGCCATCCACATGCCCAGCAGTTGAATGCTAGCTTAGCGAAATTGCTAGCACTTCAACTGCTACCTTTTCAGTTGGTAGATTCTCCCCCCCCCCCTCCGTGAGTTTGTGGAATGTGCAGTACCTCAGTGGCTAGTACCAAAACGCCACTTTTTCTCACGGAAGGCGATTCCGGCTCTCTACCGGCATGTGGAAGGCAATGTCCATGCCTCGCTGGACAGGGCGGTCAGTGGTAAGGTGCATCTTACCGCTGACTCATGGTCCAGCAGGCATGGACAGGGACGTTACCTATCTTTTACGGCGCATTGGGTGACTCTTCTGGCAGCTGGGAAGGACGCAGGGCAAGGTACAGTAGTTTTGGAGGTTGTTCCGCCACCACGCCTCCAAAACACTACTACTGTTTGTGACACACCTCTCTCCTCCACCCCCTCCTCTTCTTCCTCTGTGGCCTCTTCCTGTGGTGATGTTTTCTCAGGACCAGCCATGCTCCGTAGGCGTACGAGGGGCTATGCAGGTCAAGAGATGCCATGCGGTGCTAGAGCTGGTGTGCTTGGGAGACAGGAGTCACACTGGGGAAGAGGTTTTGTCAGCTCTGCAGGGTCAGGCTCAGAGGTGGTTGACGCCACGCCAGCTGAAGCCTGAAATGGTGGTCAGCGATAATGGCACCAACCTCCTCTCTGCCCTGCGACAGGGAAAACTCACCCACGTGCCCTGTTTTGCGCATGTCCTGAATTTGGTGGTGCACTGGTTCTTGGGCAGGTACCCGGGCTTACAGGATGTCCTGAAGCAGGCCAGGAAAGTCTGTGTGCATTTCCGGAGGTCATATAATGCCACTGCTTGGCTGACAGACCTCCAAAGGGAATACAACCTGCCCAAGAACTGCCTAACTTGTGACATGCCCACCAGATGAAACTCTACGTTGGCCATGCTGCAGCGGCTGCACACGCAGCAGCGGGCCATCAATGAGTACCTGTGCCAATATGGCAGCAGAACTGGGTCAGGGGAGCTTTTTTTTTTCACCACGCCAGTGGGCCTTGATCAGGGATGCATGCACTGTCCTGTCACCATTTGAGGAGGCCACGAGGATCGTGAGCAGTGACAGTGCATGCATCAGTGAGACTGTCCCTCTTATTCACATGTTGGAGCACACGCTACGTGGAATAATGGACAGGGCCCTTGAGGCAGAACAGAGGGAGGAAGAGGAGGACTTCCTTACCTCTCAAGACCCCCTTTACCCAGACAGTGGACCTGTTTGCCCACCTAGCACACAGAAAGAGGAGGAGGAGCATGATTGTATCAGTAGCTTGGAGGTGGAGCCTAGCACTCAGCAGCAGCAGTCTTCAAGGAATCATTTACAGTCCCAAGGAACACGTGGACTTTTACGTGGCTGGGATGAGGTGCCTGTGGATCCTGTCGTCCTCAGTGACCCAGAGAACTGTCCCCCAATGCCTCAGCAAACCTACGCTGCATGGCCTCCCTGATCCTGCAAAGCCTGCGTAAGGATCCTCGTGTACGTGCTATCAAGGAGAGGGATCATTACTGGCTGGCAACTCTCCTTGATCCACGTTACAAGAGTAAGGTTGCGGACCTTATGTTGCCATTGCAGAGGGAACAGAAGATGAAACTTCTGTGGGAGGCCTTGCAGAAGGGTCTGTGCAATGCGTTCCCAGAACCGGGGGGATTACCAAAACCTGGCTTCGGTGAGTCACAGAAGTAGCGGTGGAGAAGGTGGCCGTCTGACCGATGCGTTCAGACAGTTTTTTAGTCCGCAGCCCCAAGGTCTGACCGGTTCCAGCAACCATCGCCAGAGTCTGGTTTACATGGTGCGGGAATACCTAGGGGCAAGATCCGACTTGGACAACTTCCCCACCGAAAATCCTCTGGCTTACTGGGTCTTGAGGATGGATCACTGGCCAGAGCTTGCCCAGTACGCAATTGAGCTGCTGGCTTGCCCTGCATCCAGTGTTCTTTCAGAATGCACATTCAGTGCTGCTGGAGGCTTTGTGACCGATCACAGGGTGCGCCTCTCCACCGACTCTGTTGATCGACTGACCTTCATCAAAATGAATCAGGCTTGGATCAACACCAGCTACCAAGCACCTGATGCTGATGTTACTGAATAATTTTTTTTTGTTGAAATGTCGGATCCCTTTTAGACTGCGTATGCTGATGCTGAGTGACTGTCCTCTTATGCTGCTGATGGAATATCCTTCTCCTCCTCACTTTTCTTGCTTATAGCTAGTAAGAAATGTTGTGTTTCTGGGCTCCACCACAAGTGCCTAAGGCCCAATTTTTCTGCCCCTGTTTAACAGGGACGCCTAATAACAATTTTTGATGCAATACTTTGCACGTGGCTCTTTGTTGTGCTCCAATTGGAGTTATTGGGAGGGGTTGCAGTGCTGTGTTGTGCCCAAGGCACAATTGTTCTGCCCCTGTTTAACAGGGACGCCTAATAACAATTTTTGATGCAATACTTTGCACGTGGCTCTTTGTTGTGCTCCAATTGGAGTTATTGGGAGGGGTTGCAGTGCTGTGTTGTGCCCAAGGCACAATTGTTCTGCCCCTGTTTAACAGGGGCGCCTAATAACTATTTTTGATGTAATACTTTGCATGTGGCTCCTTATTGCGCTCCAATTACAGTATGTTTGAGGGGTGCCCTTTTTTCTACAATTTTTCTTTCACAAAACAATAATGGCCCACCACCACCGCTAAAATATTCGACATATTGTTGCCACACAGCACGTGCGCAAGCAGTATTAAATTACTTTTTTCTTTTAGTACTCTCATGTTGTGCAGGGACATTTATAAACACGTGCCACTACTATAGACAGCCAGCAGGTGTGATATTTAAAGTAATTTTTCATTTTTTTTTTTCACTTTAAGCATCATTAAAATGGCTGCTCCGGAAAAAACGGTAGTTTTTTAAACTTTTTTCTCAATTGATACATGTTCCCTGGGGCAAGACCCGGGTTCTGAAAGACGTTTTCCAACATTAAATTGAATATTGGTCTTTAAAATGATGGTTTTTGAATTCGAACGTTCGGGTCCCATAGACTTCAATGGGGTTCTAAATGTTCGCCCGAACCCGCGGTCTGTTCGAACGTTCTGGTGCGAACCGATCCCGGGGGTGTTCGGCTCATCCCTAGTAGGCATCTTTGCACGTTAAACACACACATTCAACATTGCACACGGACAATGCATGCATGTACACCACTGTGGTCCCTAGCTCACACACACCACATCCACATCACATTTGATTCGCCCAAGTCCAACATGCAGGACTTGGGAGCAGCAACGCCGCTCCAAGGCCCCAATGGTGTCGCTGTCCATTAATTCGACATTCACACGCCCCGGGGGGATAACTTCTCCCCAACGACCGAGTGTCACCCCCACATTCACACTGTAGCCTGCACTACTGTCTACTGCAGTCATTAAAAAAAAACTCATGACCTGAGCATAAAAAAAAATGCCACTCATTTAAGGGCTGCGTCTCGTGCCACCTCTCTGGCTCCTCAGCTGCCTGGAGGGAGCCTCAGGTGGGGGGGTGGGGCATCTAGAGGTGGCTCATCCCCGGGTGGGCCACTCCTGGCAAGTGATGGCTGCCTGCCCGCCAAGGCCACAGCAATGCAGCTGAGAAAGTGGTTGGTCTGGGCCTGCATCCTCAGCTGTCGGTTGACATTATGCCGCTGGTTGCGCTGCCTCTGCCTCCCCTCATCCCGGATGGCAGCTGTGTTCGCCTGGACCGCCCCAGTAAGGGTGCAAACCTCTGGCTTCCCCCCCCCCCCTAGGCTGGTGAACACTGCAGCACAGTTGCAGCTGACATCCTGCACTGCCTCAGTCATCTGTGCTACGGAGGCCAGGCTGTCAGCCACCCGGTGCAGGTGTCCGGCTAGATCCCCAATATGCCGGGCCTGGTCCCTTGCCATTTCATCATGCACAGCATCAGAAACACCCTTGGTCTTCCATGTCGCCTTCCTGGGAGCAGAAGACGGTTGGACCCAGCTGTAAGGAGTCGCCCTTGAGGGGCTTCCTCTGCTGGTGGCGGAGCCTAAGGGGCTTCCCCTGATGGGGGAGGAGGTGCGAGAGAGCCCGTCTAAAGAGGAGGAATCCTCTAAATAAATGCACCCCTGATCCAAGGTCACCGTTTCCCCCTCAACCAGCTCCAGAGGAGACGTGTGGCCACACCCCTCCACCGCTGGATCCTGGCTTCCTAGGGGGTCAGGATCAGCATGATGTTCCGGGGACAATGGCGTGGAATGGACACCGGCAGCAGATGGCCCCCCGCTCCCTCCTGCACATCTGGATGACACAAAGCATACACATGTTGGTGGACCCTCACACTTGGCACATGTCCCCTTCCACCCCTCACGTGCTACACACCGGATGGGGAATAAACAACACTTACCTGTCCTCGAGGCTTCAGCAACGCAATCAAAGCCCTCCACGCCCTCCAACTGCTCCCTCTCCAGACACCGAGCGACCACCTCCTCCTCCGGTGTCAAGATTACCGCACATGATGGGCCACCCCCCGTGCCCCTCTGGTGCCTCTTGATGGTGGCCACCTTCTCCCGAACCTTTTGCCTGACATCATTATTTTTTTTATTGATATCTGTGGCTGTCCGGGTCTCATTGCCTTGGATGTTAACATCAGAGGCGATGGTCTCCAGGATGACCTGCTTCCTGGTCTGGCGACTTTGGGCACCATGGAGGTAGGCATCATACCTCTCCATGCCAGAGATGAGGGCTGCTAGCTCCTGGGGTGAAAATGTTTTCTTCCTCCTGTCCTTCCGGGGAACGTTAGCAGCCATCGCAGAGCAAAAAGTACCTCACTCGGGGGGGGGGGAGCAGGATGTACTTTTGCGTCGGACGGGCGCATGTCTGGGCGTATTTATGCGCTTGGCGTAAGAAGGTACACCTGGCGAATCCCAGGAAGTTGGGCCGGCGTAGTTGTGAGCATGCGCACAGGGAAGGGATTATGCGTCGACGTCACTGCGCATGCTCCGTGGATTATACGCTGGGCGTAAGTCTCTGTGCCGGGCTCAGGCCATCATTTGCATAGGGTCACACTCACTTCCACTTACGCCGGCTTGCGCCTTCACATTTACGTTACGCCGGCACAACGTTTAGAGCAAGTGCTTGGTGAATACTGTACTTGCCTCTAAAAGTTGCGTCTAAATCTTAAAGGATCACTAAAGAAAAAAATGACATTTGCTAAAATAACCTGCGGTATCCTATAAACTCATAATAGTTGAGTGATTTTTTTCAAACAATTGTGAAAGCGATTCAATTCAATTGGATCACTTACCTGCATCTAGCTGGTTTCGTTTCTGCCTTTTACTTCCTGATTATCGCCGCTCATTCATGAGAGCGACGTCGCCGTCATGCCGGAACTACATTTCCCAGTATGCTTTGCGCATCGTGCATGCACAGTTAAAAAAAACGGGACGCGCGCTCTGCTGAAAGATTTGAATAGCCCGCCCACTATACCGCCCAACAACGAATATTTAAGTTATTCGACCCACCCACCCACACGGCCAGCCAGCCAGACACAGCGATACCCTGCAGACAGCACCAACAGAAAAACAAAGGGGGAAGGTACTCTGGTCTTAGCCACACAATGCTCACACCCCCTTCAATTCTCTGATGCACGGTCACATGCAGTGCTGTAGTTCAAAAGAACAGGGACGGGCACAGCTTGGACCACAGTGCAGAAGCTGCAATGAGATATTTACTATGGAGGTAGACAACCAGGAAGTGAGGATTTCAGCAAAGGATTACAGCTGCTTCAAAGCAAAAACGGACAATGAGGACATGAAATCAAGACAGCTATAAGGTAAAGCAAGCTATTTAGCCAAAAAAAAAATTTCCTTTAGTGATCCTTTAAGTCTAAACCTTTTGGAACTTTTCCCACCTGAATGAAACGAAAACAAAAATTAATAATGAGGGAACATTTTTTTTATTTAATAAAAAAATTTAAAGTAAAAAAATTATAACAATACCAAAACTACAATTTGTTTTAAAAGAGAAGTGTAAAATAAAATGAAAAAAAAATTATGAAAAAAATGCATGAAATAAAATTTACAAAAATTAAAAGTTAAAAAAAGTCTAATGACATTTTTGAAAGAGGGAAAAAAATGCAAAATAAAAAAATTGGATATATAAAATAAATTGAACACGACAAAAAAGAAAAAAAAAGAAGAGTATTTAAAAAAATATATAAAAAAAGAAATAACAATATAGATCCAGGGTCCTCTCTTAAATGCGCAATTCTTTGTACTGGTCTGGATTGGATCAGGCTTCTTCAGAGATTTGTGTCTAAGTTAGTGGCTTTTCTATTCCTTGAGAGAGGATACCTCATTGAGGTGCACATTCTCATAGCTTTGGCGTTCATTCTACTGATAGTAATGCACATTATTACTTACATCAGGAAAAACAATAAGGCTACACAGATAATAACAACAACAGGGTGGAGCAAAATGTTCAGGAAAGCTGTAGTGTTAGGGCTGTACCCAAATAAACTTTCCCACAAGGAAATCTTAGCGTCTGCATCTAAAGCGTGGGCTTATTGGATCAATCTATTTTGATCATGGGTGAGTTGTATGGTGGCTTGTTTCTCAGCATCTCTTAGCACATTTAAAATGTAATTCTGTTGTTCAAAATCTACTTGCCAAGCTGTACTCAGCCCCAAATCCCAGAGGAAGTTTCTGTAGATGTATGGCTGTGTCAGATTTGATATCAAGCCTTTTCTCTGGGCTAATAGTGTCTTGTGTCTCTGCTATATCTATTCCAAGGACAGGGGAAGAGGTACAGTAGACTCCCTGAGGTAATGTACAATGCTGAGTGCAGTTCAATCTATTTGCAGAATATGGGGCATCACTGGACATTTGATACCAAGCACCAATACCCTTGCCCCAAGTATTTTACATAAGGTTGGGACATTTCTTCGGCATCCATAAGACATGACCCTTCCTTGTGCTAGCATAGTTGTCCCATGATCCTGTCCTGTTTCCCTTGGCATAACACAACCCCTTCCCTTCTCCAGCACCCATCAGTATCAATCATTTGAGGTTGTCCGGACTCATAAACCATCAGATCATGATGGACTCAGTGGTGTAATACGGTAGCGCCCTATAGGATAGTACCCAAACTAACTGTGGTATAAGCACGATGTTCAGTCCCGGCGACTGGAATCAGGGATGAGACTGTGCAAGTCAGGTTTTGACAGCCATGGAATTGAGTCATCCACCAATCCATATGGCTCATAGCAAACTTGGATACTACCCTACCTGCTTGTTTTCTCAAATTTAGTGGAAATTGTCCTGCTGAAAAAGAAGCAATCATTACTCTGAGGTCCTGGGACAGTTCTGATTGTACCTGGGTGCTAGTAAATCAAGTTGGACGTCATCCTGTACCTTAGATAATCCCGCTATCAGTCTGGTGAACTTCTGTTTAATTTTCTCAGACAATGAGGCAGTAGCATCAATATGAGCATGTAGATTTTCAAGGATATGATTCTAGCTGCACCTTAACCCCTTCCCTAACATGTTGTGCCAACCCTCCTAGCTTATTTCTGAGTACCTCTAAATCCATTGTGTTTAGGCTACCCAGGGTAACACCCCCTGCTCCTAAGGCAGTCTCTATTAGGCCTCTCTTCGCTCTAATGGGGGAATATTCTGAATATCCAGATTGCATCCATTCCTTTAACATGTATACCTGATTCTTTATGAAGGCTGCACACCGTTGATCTCATTTATCAACTCAGATTTTATATAGGGTTATCCTCCATGTATATAACATAAATTGCGTTTCTGTTAGTACTGTCCAGTGAAAGGAGAGTAAAGGGATGACTAGATCTGCAGTCTTCACTATGGGGGCTTTACAGGAGTCTGAACAAATTTTTGCCGCCACAAGAACATTGGGTACCTGTACAACTGTCACACAGATCTTTCCTCGCCCTTTCCAGGTATATCAACATTTAGGATCAATAACTGGGTTGCTGTTTCTGGGGAACATGTCATCACTCTTAAGCTTTGTCATTTGCATAAAGGTCCAACAGCGTTCGTCAAATGCGTTACAGAATGGCCACACAAATGGGCCATCTAGATGCAAGTCTAAATCCAGATCGTATCCGTGGGGGTCCTGCCAGTCTACAGTCATATGCATGCCTCTCATTTCTTCATTCATTGGCCTTCCATTCATCCACTCATTCACGCTAGGCAGATCCACCCCATTGCATAAGACATCCCACTTCCATGGGTTTGGACTGTTAAAAGCCAAGGACTGATTTAGGGGCCAGTAAGCTATCAATGAAATAGTGACCCTCTGTCTCAGGGACACAGGTATTTCTCATTACTTGCAACACAAAGGCACATATGGACAGTCTTGGTTGTAAATCCAGGACCTCATACTTGTTTTTTGTATTGGTCCTAATTTTTAAGATTACAGTGTTTATATTTGGCAGAGAGTGGTCATTACTACAATTCAACTGCAATACAAACTTTTTCTTTGACAGGTAGTTTAGTGGATGTGTCTTTGTATCATAGTTGGGATGTTTAGTGATCAGAATCTCAAGGGTTGCCTCAATGGGGTGGAAACACTTGTCCACTAGTGACCCTTGAACAAGTTCTGGGACATCATAATAGTACCTCTTATGTTCTTTCTCTTCCCCCCTGATTGAAGATGATGTAAACAATATACCACCTTTCATAGTTCTCCCCTGTGGGATGTATTAAATATAATTTGCTACTTTTGCATTTTATCCTCCATAGATCTGAGCCCTTAGTTAAATTGGTTATGGACATTTCATAGAATTATATATGGGATATACTGCGCTGTGCAATAAGTGAACACAAAAATTAGCTGCCAACACAGCTGAGACAAAACTGGTGAATATGAAAAAGTGTAGCGCTTATTTTTGTGAAAAAGTCACTTAACAACACATATCAAATGTTGCAAACATACATATATATGAAATCTTAATTTCAGTGACTGAGTGTGATCCATGAAAAAAATATAAATCAGAACGAAGCAGTCCTCTATTGAGACCACACACACATAACAGTAAAAAAAGTGTAGAAAAAACTGCAAGGTTGAAATGGATGTGACCCTCTCTGTGAAAGGATAGAGACACCACCACCGATGTAAGGAGGAGGCTTACCAGATGGTGTTGACATGGTGAGGTGTATACCACCCAAGTCAAAACAGGCTTATATAAATCAGTCAGCAAGATGTATCCATCTGGTCCTGAATCCACATATCAGTCGGTAACGCAAATTCCAGTAAACACCATGAAGTGTAAATACATGTACTCTTGTTGGAGCCAGAGATAGAGTAATCACATAACACGTGTAATGGGGAAAAAACTGATATAGTGTGATACCATACAAGGTAGTATTTATTAAAAAGATTAAAAAATGAACACTCACATTTAGAAGAACATTATAGGCATATCACAAAGTGCAAGAGCGATGTATGTGAATGGGTCTATCCGATGCATTTTGACTAAACAGTCATCATCTGGTGTGACATGGACATTTCATAGGTCTCGGTATCAAGATCTACAAACATTCTCTTGGTAGATTGACTGTCATTTGATTTCTCAGGCGGCGTACACACGACCGAGGTTCTCGCTGGAAACCAGCGAGAACCTCGCTGGAAGCTGCATTCCAGCGAGGACCTCGGCCGTGTTTACGCTTCTGGCTCGCCCCGCCCCGCACGCTCTCTTTTTGCTCGACGGCCCGCCTGGATGAAAGGCTGGTTGCCATTCCCGACGGGCGGGTCGCCGATTTCGACGGCCAGCAGAGAACCTCGACGGGCGGAACGATGTGTTCTGCCCGTCGAGGTTCTCTGCCGTGTGTACGCGGCCTCAGGAAGAATTCTGAGGATGGGGCATTCCCCTTTCTTGGGGTCCCAATCCCCTCCACACAAGGCAATATCCTCATTAGGCATGAGCCGAACACCCCCGCGTTAGGTTCGCACCAGAACCTTTGAACGGACTGAACGTTCGCGCGAACATTTCGAACCCCATTGACGTCTATGGGATATGAACGTTCGAATTCAAAAGTGCTAATTTGAAAGCCCAATATTCAAGTTATTGTCAGAAAACGTCTTTGAGAACCCGGGTCTTGCAACAGGGAACATGTATCAATGTAAAAAAAAGTTTTAAAAACGGTAGTTTCTTCTGGAGCAGCGATTTTAATGATGCTTAAAGTGAAAAAAAAACTAAAATTCCTTTAAATATAGTAGCTGCTGGGTGGCTAGAGTATGCCTGTGAGATGGCACGTGTTTAGAACTGTCCCTGCACAAAATGAGATTACTATAAGAAAAAAGTAATTTTAATACTGCTTGTGGCTTTAATATAATGTTTGGTCCCTGCAATATGGATAAAAATCACTGAAAAAAATAGCATGGGTTTCCCTGCTGAACAGCAGTATACATCAAAAATTGTTAATATACGCCCCTGTAAAACAGGGGCAACCCCTCACAGATACTGTAACTGGAGCGCAACAAAGAGCGACATGCAAAGTATTTGAGGAAAATGTGTATAATTTGCGCCACAGAAAAACAATATTAATTCTCCCAACAAATGGGTAGAATTACGTGTAATTAAACCTAAATATATTAAATATACTAGTTTAAGAGCTGCCACCTAAAATTTTCATGCAAAGTATTGCATCAAAAATTGTTAATATACGCCCCTGTTAAACAGGGGGCAGAAAAATTGGGCCTTAGGCACAACACTGCAACCCCTCAGAGATACTGTAATTGGAGCCCAACAAAGAGCCTCATGCAAAGTATTGCATCAAAAATTGTTAATATACGCCCCTGTTAAACAGGGGCAGAAAAATTGGGCCTTAGGCACTGGTGGCAGTGGCCAGAACCAACAATGTTCTTACTAGCTATCAGCAAGATCATTGAGGAGGAAAAGGATATTCAGTCAGCAGCATAACAGGACAGTCACTCAGCATCAGCATAGGCAGTCTCCAAGGCATCTGACATTTCCAAAAATATATTCAGTTACATCAGCATTAGGTGCTTGGTAGCTGTTGGTGATCTAAGCCTGATTCATTTTTATGAACGTCATTCGATCGACGGAGTCATTGGAAAAGGGCACCCTGTAATCGTCACAAAGCCTCCAGCAGCACTGAATGTGCGTTCTGAAAGAACGCTGGATGCAGGACAAGCCAGTAGCTCAATTGCATACTGTGCAAGCTCTGGCCAGTGATCCATCCTCAAGACCCAGTAAGCCAGAGGATTTTCGGTGGGGAAGGTGTCCAAGTCTGATCTTGCCCCTAGGTATTCCCGCACCATGTAAACCAGACGCTGGCGATGGTTGCTGGAACCGTGGGGCTGCAGACTAAAAAATTGTCTGAACGCATCGGTCAGATGGCCACCTTCTCCACCACTCTTTCTGTGACTCACCAAAGCCTCAACAACGCGTTGTCCAGGACCAGGATTTGGAAATCCCCCAGGTTCTGGGAACGCGTTGCACAGACCTTTCTGCAAGGACTCCCGAAGATGTTTCATCTTCTGCTCCCTCTGCGATGGCAAGATAAGGTCCGCAACCTTACCCTTGTAACGTGGATCAAGGATAGTTGCCAGCCAGTAATGATCCCTCTCCTTGATAGCACAAATACGAGGATCCTTATGCAGGCTTTGCAGGATCAGGGAGGCCATGCAGCGTAGGTTTGCTGAGGCATTCAGGGCACAGCCGGAATTGCCTTCCGTGAGAAAAAGTGGCGCTTGGGAACTTGCCACTGAGGTACTGCACATTCCACAAACTCACAGAAGGGGGCAGAATCTACCAACTGAAAAGGCAGCAGTTGAAGTGCTAGCAATTTCGCTAAGCTAGCATTCAACCACTGGGAATGTGGATGGCTGGGAGAGTACTTCTTTCGGCGCTGCAGCAGCTGAGGCACGGAAATTTGTCTGGTACAATCTGCCATCTGTGTACCGATAGTAGATTGCCCGCATGTACTACTAGGTTGTAACACACCTACATTTTCACCTTCAGGCCTATCAGTGCAGGCTTCAGAGAGGACTGATGGTATAGTGAGGTTGGGGATCCCAGCTGATGAGGGGCAAAGGGAGGTCCGCTTTGTTCTTTGGTGTGGGTCTTTCAGGTATGCTTGCTAAGAAACTGCATGGCAGGTCGACATATGTCTGGTCAAGCATGTGGTGCCCAAGCAGTTTATGTTTTGGCCACACGGGATATGCTTGAGACATATGTTGCAAATAGCAACGATGCGATCGGATGCACATGTCTAAAAAAAGGGCCCACACCAAAGAACTTTTTGCAGTAACGCTGAGACACAGCAGCGCCCTGCACAGGCGTAGCCCTGCGATGTAATGCAGTTGGTGTGCTGCCCTTAAGCTGTCCCCGGGAGGGCATCCTACCTTATTGGAGATGTGGCTGTGCCTCCTCCTCCTCTCTCCTATCAGGCACCCACGTAGAGTTAGTGACCTCATTATTCCCTCCCTCCTCATCACTGTCGGAAAACCTGGCAGTATGCTGCAACTGAGGGAAGGTGACTGCCAGATTGCTGTCCTTCATGGGCACCCCCTCTCTCTGGGCTCACATTACTGCTTTCCTCTATCTGTGCTCCATCATCGTAGCCTTCAAAACACTGCGTATCTTCATGCAGCATGTACCCAACACTGTGTTCAAACAGTTTGTGGGACTCCTCAGGAGGACATGGTGGGACTAGGGAAGGAGTAAGTGATGCCATTGAGCAGAGGGAAAAGGACGCCTTGGCAGCTACTTTGCTAGATAAAGTACCCTGAGCATGGGTGAGAGAGGATGAGGAGGATGAGGATGGCTTGGTCATCCACTCTACCAAGTCTTCGGCATGTTGCGGCTCAACATGGCCAGCTGCCGAAAACAAGGACGAGCGTGTCACACGGCCACTTGCTGATGAGGATGCACCGGGTTCACGACCAGCACTGTTGCCTGTAGACGCAGAGCCTGCTTGCTCTCGTGACTCTCTGCCTCTCCTTGTTGCCCTTCCAGACATTATAATGTCAAAGGCAGTACACACACCTCGTAGCTTTTGGTGCAAACTGCAGAGGACACTTGCAGTACACAACAAGTAGCTTTATGTGCAAAGTAATGAGCACACTTGCACTATGTACCGCCAAGTGGGTTTAGTTGCAAAGTAATGAGCACACTTGCACTATGCACCACCAAGTAGGTTTAGTTGCAAAGTAATGAGCACACTTGCACTATGCACCACCACATGGGTTAAGTTGCAAAGTAATGAGCACACTTGCACTATGCACCACCAAGTGGGTTTATTTTTAAAGCATTGAGCACACTTGCACTATGCACCACCAAGTGGGTTTAGTTGCAAAGTAAGTAATGAGCACACTTGCACTATGCACCACCAAGTGGGTTTAGTTGAAAAGTAATGAGCACACTTGCACTATGCACCACAAGGTGGGTTTAGTTGCAAAGTAATGCGCACTTGCACTATGCACCACCAAGTGTGTTTAATTGCAAAGTAATGAGCACACTTACACTATGCACCACCAAGTGTGTTTAGTTGCAAAGTAATGAGCACACTTGCACTATGCACCACCAAGTGGGTTTAGTTGCAAAGCATAGAGCACACTTGCACTATGCACCACCAAGTGGGTTTAGTTGCAAAGTAAGTAATGAGCACACTTGCACTATGCACCACCAAGTGGGTTTATTTGCAAAGTAATGAGCACACTTGCACTATGCACCACCAAGTGGGTTTAGTTGCAAAGTAATGGGCACACTTGCACTATGCACCACCAAGTGGGTTTAGTTGCAAAGCAATGAGCACACTTGCACTATGCACCACCAAGAGGGTTTACTTGCAAAGTAATGAGCACACTTGCACTATGCACCACCAAGTGGGTTTAGTTGCAAAGTAACAAGCACACTTGCACTATGCACCACCAAGTGGGTTTACTTGCAAAGTAATGAGCACACTTGCACTATGCACCACCAAGTGGGTTTAGTTGCAAAGTAATGAGCACACTTACACTATGCACCACCAAGTGGGTTTAGTTGCCAAGCAACAAGCACACTTGCACTGTGCACCACCAAGTGGATTTAGTTGCAAAGTAATGAGCACACTTGCACTATACACAACTAAGTGGGTTTATTTACAAAGCATTGAGCACACTTGCACTATGCATCACCAAGTGGGTTTAGTTGCAAAGTAAGTAATGAGCACACTTGCACTATGCACCACCAAGTGGGTTTAGTTGCAAAGTAATGAGCACACTTGCACTATGCACCACCAAGTGGGTTTAGTTACAAAGCAATGAGCACACTTGCACTTTGCACCACCAAGTGGGTTTAGTTGCAAAACAATGAGCACACTTGCACTATGCACCATAAAGTGGGTTTAGTTGCAAAGCAATGAGCACACTTGCACTATGCATCACCAAGTGGGTTTAGTTGAAAAGTAAGTAATGAGCACACTTGCACTATGCACCACCAAGTGGGTTTAGTTGCAAAGTAATGAGCACACTTGCACTATGCACCACCAAGTGGGTTTAGTTGCAAAGTAATGAGCACACTTGCACTATGCACCACCAAGTGGGTTCAGTTGTAAAGTAATGCTAATACTTGCACTATGCACCACCGAGTGGGTTTAGTTGCAAAGCAACGAGCACACTTGCACTATGCACCACCAAGTGGGTTTAGTTGTAAAGTAATGCGCAAACTTGCAGTATACAGCAAGTTGGTTTAGGTGCACTGAGCACACCAGCAATACAACACGTGAGAACACTGCAGCTAGCACAATCAACTGCCTGACAGATTAGGAAGAACTAATCTAACTAAACTATACAGTGTATAAGTTGGAAGGCTGGCCGTAGGCCGGCCTGAATTTGTGGGAGGAGTCTAAGAGTACTTAGACTCCCTCCCTGTCAGGGCTGGGTCAGGCGTTGGTTTCTGGGTTGGGGGCGCGGCCGGATCACGTCACTTCCGGCTTTTCGGCAGAGGGCGGTCAGCAGCAGCGGCAGCTTCAGGTTCATCCACCCACGTTGCCAGGAAGGAAGCGAGCCGCTCACCTGGGGGGAGGGGCGGTCCATCCGCCGCCCGCTTCTCCCGGTGGTCTGGCCGGGGCACCACTCGGCGTGGAGTAAGCTACCCACCCGCCCGCTTCCCCAGGTGTTCACGCTGGGGGGGGGACATCTGCCGCGGTGTGGCATCGTCAGCATGGAGGGAGCCGGCCGCCGCTTCTCCCGGTGGTCACGCCGGGGGGAGGGGGGACAACCGCCCGCAATGTTGCGCCATCCAGCATGGAGGTGGCCGCCCGCCGCTTCTCCCGGTGTTCACGCCGGGGGGAGGGGCTCCGGCCGCCAGCCAGCTTCTTCTTGAGGCTTCCGTATGGAGGGAGCTGCCAGCTGCTGCTCCCGGGATCTGTACACTGTTTTGTTTTGCAGACAGACCTTTTGTGCGAGTTACATAGGAATCACAATCCAAAACTTACATATGTATTTATGTGCTCAAGCAGGGGGGGCCACGTGAGGGAATCCTGGCTTACTGCATTCTCCTGGTCCATGCAGGTGCGTACATTGGGGGGGGGCTCGTCCTTTCATTCAGCCACTTATTCTAGGCATGTTGGGGGGGCGCACAGCCACACGTCCCGGGCCATACTGGCGGCGAGAGGGGGGGTAGTGGCCTTTCCCCATGGTCACGCTAGCGCGCGGGGGGCACGATGGCAGTATTTTCGTTGCTTGTCATAGCGTCCTGTTCAGCGTTTCATTTTGTGTTGTCTTAGCATTCATGCATTTCTGTCAAGGCATTATGTCAGCCCCAGGTTGGCGGTCGTGGCTTTGCCTCAGCGTTCTGCCCCAGGGGTTCTGTTTTTTACCTTTCTGTCATGCATTTCTCCCCCCTGGTTGCTGTCTTTGCATATTCGGTCTCGGCGATTTGTCACAGCGTTCTACCCCACGTTTCTGTCACTGCATTTCTGCCATAGTCTTTCTGTCATTAGCATTTCTGCCCCAGGTTTCTGTCATTAAATCTGTTATTCTCAGCATTCTGTCATAACGTTTCTGCCCCAGGTTTCTGTAATTGCTTTTTTCAGTCTCAGTATCATGGCATAACTTTCTTCTGCCCCAGGTTTCGGTCGTTGCATTTGCAGTCTGCCTCAGCGGTCAGTCTCAGTTTTTGGCATGGTATTTCTGTCTGCCAGGAATTCTGTCTTTGCATGTCTGCCCCTCCGTTTCTGGTGCGGCATTTATCTCATAGCGTTCTGCCCCTAGTTTTCTGTCATTGCATTTCTGCCTCAGTGTTTTAGTCTCAGCGTTTCTGCCCCAGATTTCTGTCATAGTTCAGCCCCCAGGTTCATGCATAGCGTTTCTGCCCCCAGGTTTCTGTCTTAGCGTTTCTGTCCCCAGGGTTTTCTGTCTTAGCGTTTCTGCCCCCACGTTCCGTCTTATTTCTGCCTCAGCGTGTCAGGCGCAGTGTTTGTCTCGCACAATTCTGCCCCAGGTTCCGTCATTGCATTGGCCATAGCTATAGTATCATGCGTTTCTGTCCCCAAATTTTCTGCCTTAGCGTTCGGCCCACACGATTTCTGTCATAACATTTGTCATTGCATATCTGCCTCAGTGTTGCAGGTGCAGCTGTCTCTCATACCTTTTCTGCCCCAGGTTTCTGCCAGATTTGGCCTCAGCGTTTCAGGCTCGGTGATTCTATCATACCATTCTGCCTCAGGTTTCCGTCATTACATTTGCCTCAGCGTTTTCTCTCATACCGGCAGGTTCTGCCCCAGGGTTTCTGTCATAGCGTTTCTGCCCCGGGTTTTTCTGTTATAGCATTTCTGCCCCGGGTTTTTCTGTCATAGCATTTCTGCCCCAGGTTTTCTGTCATAGCGTTTCTGCCCCAGGTTTTCTGTCATAGCGTTTCTGCCCCATGTTTTCTGTCATAGCGTTTCTGCCCCAGGTTTTCTGTCATAGCGTTTCTGCCCAGGTTTTCTGTCATAGCGTTTCTGCCCCAGGTTTTCTGTCATAGCGTTTCTGCCCCAGGTTTTCAGTCATAGCGTTTCTGCCCCAGGTTTTCTGTCATAGCGTTTCTGCCCCAGGTTTTCTGTCATAGCGTTTCTGCCCCAGGTTTTCTGTCATAGCGTTTCTGCCCCAGGTTTTCTGTCATAGCGTTTCTGCCCCAGGTTTTCTGTCATAGCGTTTCTGCCCCAGGTTTTCTGTCATAGCGTTTCTGCCCCAGGTTTTATGTCATAGCGTTTCTGCCCCAGGGTTTCTGTCATAGCTTTTCCGCCCCAGGGTTTCTGTCATAGCGTTTCTGCTCCAGGTTTCTGTCATAGCGTTTCTGCCCCAGGTTTTCTGTCATAGCGTTTCTTCCATAGCTTTTCTGCCCACATTTTCTGTCTGGGCACTACGGCCCCCACGTTTTCTGTCTGGGCACTACGGCCCCCACGTTTTCTGTCTGGGCACTACGGCCCCCACGTTTTCTGTCTGGGCACTACGGCCCCCATGTTTTCTGTCTGGGCACTACGGCCCCCACGGTTTTGTCATTTCTGTCTGTCATTGCATTTCTGCCTCGGCATTTCAGGCTCAGTGTTGCTCTCATACCCTTTATGCCCCAGGTTTTGTCATTTTATTTTTGCCTCAGCGTTGCTCTCATACCATTTCTGCCCCAGGTTTCTGTCCTATATTTTTTGCCTCAGCATTCAGGTTCAGCGGATCTCCCATACCATTTCTGCCCCAGGTTGCCATAAGGTGTCAGTCTCAGCAGTTCTGCTGCCCCCACGATTTCTGTCCCCCTTAATTTCTGTCATAGCATTGCTGCCTCCACGATTTCTGTCATAGGTTTGCTGCCCCCACGAATCCTGTCTGTGTTGGTTTGTCTTGGAGTTGTCGTCTTCGTGGTTACCATGTCTCATTGTTCTTTGTCCACGTTGCATCTGGGTTGTTTAGCTAGTGCTCACATCTCAGGATCTGTCACGTCTACAGATTCATATGGGCTGAGGTTTCGTTTTTAATTGATTGTTGACCACAATCTTCTCGCCTGTTTACATACGTCATACGTTGCACGTGCATTTATTACACCTACACGATTACCCACAGCAGTCCATGGGTACACCAACCCTGAGTGTTCAGTTAAATTTCCTGTCTCTGCGCGGCAGGTTACTCAGGCTCACGTGCCAGTCACACTGGGTTGGGGTGTCATCGGGTGCATTCATGCGCAACGGTCTTAGGTAGGCACAGAGGGCGTTGTTGTTTCATGTGTGTTTTCTGTCTTGTCTAGGTTGTGTCAGCGCACCCCCAGTTCCTGCTCTTCCATTTCTGCCGGCCATGCCATCATCTCTTTGGGTCCGGTCTATCAGGCCTTTTGGTTCATGACTGAGCAATGGGTGTTCCTTGTCAGAGGTGGTGGAATCACCCATCCCTGATTCTCTGACATCCCTACTGTGGGTACTTTCAGACCTGCTTTCGGGGCTCATCAGGTTTTTCATAGTGTTGTGGCTTCAGCTGACAGTCATGCTTTCGTTACCAATCAAGTTTCTGGAGGCAGCTTTTCTAGGGGTGGTTGGTCTGGTTTCTCTACCTTCATGCTGTAGGTGGGGGGTTGAGCCTCTCAGGTACCTAGTGGCAAGTTTAATAGCATTGTTACTATGGGCTGCTCTCTCCTGCAAAACGTGTCATTAGGTACTTGTCGGTGGTCTGGCGTTTCAGCACTTGTGCAGTTGGGGGGGGGGGGGGGGTTGCGTTAGCTTCCATACCAATATCAACTATCCTTATGCTCAATTTCGTCAGTCCTGCCGGTGGCAAGGTAAGTCTATTTTGTGCATCATTATCGGGTCGTGCTTCTGCCTGTAACCTGGTAACCAAGTCTGTCAGGTAGGAACGGGTTCTGTGTGTCTGTATGGTCAAGTTAAGGTTGTTGTTGCCTTAGCGCATGGGCCTCGTCCATTTGCTCCGTCAGCATTATCCATCAGGTATTCAGCACTGCAGGCTCCTGCCAGTTGTTAATTTTTGCAACTCACCCTCTCATTTCCCTATATCAAGTATGGGGTAGGTCAGGGGTTGGGGAATTTCCTCACTGAGCTACGTCTCTGGTGTCCGGTTGTAGCATTTGTTTGTTAGGCATCATTGCAGGGGCTTCTCGGGCCGGCAGGGGCTTCCTTCCATCACAGGTCACGAGTCAGTAGCTTCTTCGGTCATAGCGGCTACTCATCGGGTATACATACATTCACATAGACAGCGCAGTATTACCACTCTTTTTTTCTCATATCTTTCTGGATACACTCATACTGCTGCAGTCATACACTGTCAAAGAGTGTAATTCTTTTTCCTGGAGGAGCGAGTCTTCCATTGGATCTTATCACGGATTTAAGTGTTTATTTGTTTATACACTCACACTAATTACAAGCAAACAGATCACAGATTTCATTACAACTCGGATCATCAGTCCACTGCTGGAGAAAACTCAACCTTTGGATATCCTGTCACGTTAACCCCTGGCTGGGGATTAAGCCATCTGCTGTCAGAAGATCTCTAGTTGGGATCTTCCCCTCTGGTAAGGGGCGGTGTGATTGAAAGGTGGAGGTGTTTATCTATCCATGCACTGTTTCTGAGGTTTTTGCATTTGATGTCACTATCTATCTGGAGGAAAGAACATTTGTTTTCTGCTATCAGTTTCCATCAGAAGCATAACATGTTCCGCACTTGATTAATGAATTTTACATATTTTAACATGTTCCGCACTTGATTAATGGATTTTATATATTATATATATTTCTTTCATTACCTGCTTGACGGGACTCTCATTTACTCTACACTGGACTATCAATTGAGTTCTACACTGTAGTGTTTATATTTGCGCAGCTTTTTCTTGTTTTTAGGGTATACATACGGTTGCCAGCCGGGTGCATGCTGCTTTACTTCTTGGTCGCTTATCTACCCCTCTTCACCTAAACATGTGTCTTTTGCCCTCTTTCAGGCGTACCTACCAGCCGGCCAAAGGCACACTCCAGGCCTTGGTTATTAGGGTTATCGCATTCCTTACTCGAAGATTTTGATTACAAGTTGGAAGGCTGGCCATAGGCCGGCCTGAATTTGTGGGAGGAGTCTAAGAGTACTTAGACTCCCTCCCTGTCAGGGCTGGGTTAGGCGTTGGTTTCTGGGTTCCCACCCACCCATTTCCCCAGCTTTCATACATTCTCATTGTACTTTTTCTTATTCAGGGTATGCCCTCTTTCAGGCGTACCTACCAGCCGGCCAAAGGCACACTCCAGGCCTTGGTTATTAGGGTTATCGCATTCCTTACTCGAAGACTCTGATTACAAATATATGTACAACTCCTGGGATGTATATGTATCCTCTACACACTGTGGGCCAGATTTAGGTACAGTGGCGTATCTTTGTGCGGGCATAGCGTATCTTCTTTACGCTACGCCGCCACAACTTAGAGAGGCAAGTACAGTATTCACAAAGCACTTGCTCCGTAAGTTGCGGAGGCGTAGCGTAAATTGTCCGGCGTAAGCCCACGTAATTCAAAGTAGGAAGGAGGTGGGCGTCATCTATTTAAATTAAGTGTGACCCCATGCTAATGAATGGCCGCTCGAACTGGGCATGCGCGCGCATGCTCAGAATCACGTTGAAAAAACTCCCTAAGTGACGTCGGCGCGCAATGCCTACGACGTGTGGACGTAACCTACGCCCAGCCCTATTCACATACTACGTAAACGGCGTAAACGACGTAAAATTTGATGGCGTCGTTCCCTGGCTCATACCTTTGCATTAGCTGGGCATCATATAGCAAGGGTAACATTACGCCGGATGTAAGCCTTACGCAAAGCGCGTATATGAAGCGGCCGGGCGCATCTACGTTTGTGAATCGGCGTATCTTACTCATTTGCATATTTTTTATGGGAACGTCAAATGCGTCCAGCGTAACTATGCGCCCACGATACGCCGGCGTAGGCAAGTTACGTCGGACGGCTGAAGCCATGTTTTTCGGCGTATCTCGCTTTGTGAATCGGCACAAAGATGCGACGGCGCACATTTGAAATTACGGCAGCGTATCTGGAGATACGCCGGCGTAAAGCTACCTGAATCTGGCCCTGTAAAATTTAACTAATAATTTAATTCGGGGTACTTTGTCGCAGTAAGTGGGCTTAGCACTATATGACCATATAGTGTGACCAAACCCCCGTATTTTTGAATACTGTATGTTCAGGTGTTTTTAACTAGCCTTGCAGGATAAATGTCATTTTTGCATGTGTCCGCTATAATCTGTTTTGTACTGTATTTGGTCTTATAGCAGCACCATCTTAGATGTATAGCATTTTTAGGGTGTTCCCACCCAATATCTTTTTGTATTTTGTAAAGACTCTGACCAGGTCTTTTTGGCTGGAGCACCCCTCCCCCTCTTCATTACCTCACATTAGTGGCCACCAGTGTATAGGAAGAATCCCTTCAGTTCTCCCACATAGATGAGTTTATCTCCCATGGTTGAGACCCAGGTTCTTTCATTCTATTACTAGGGTAGGACCCACTATTTCGGGGTACTTTGTAGCAGTAAGTGGGCTTAGCACTATATGACCATATAGTGTGACCAAACCCCCGTATTTTTGAATATGTTCAGGTGTTTTTAACTAGCCTTGCAGGATAAATGTCATTTATGCATGTGTCCGCTATAATCTGTTTTGTACTGTATTTGGTCTTATAGCAGCACCATCTTAGATGTATAGCATTTTTAGGGTGTGCCCACCAAATATCTTTTTGTATTTTGTATAGACTCTGACCAGGTCTTTTTGGCTGGAGCACCCCTCCCCATCTTCATTACCTCACATTAGTGGCCACCAGTGTACAGTATAGGAAGAATCCCTTCAGTTCTCCCACATAGAGGAGTTTATCTCCCATGGTTGAGACCCAGGTTCTTTCATTCTATTACTAGGGTAGGACCCACTATTTCGTGGTACTTTGTCGCAGTAAGTGGGCTTAGCACTATATGACCATATAGTGTGACCAAACCCCCATATTTTTGAATATGTTCAGGTGTTTTTAACTAGCCTTGCAGGATAAATGTCATTTTTGCATGTGTGCGCTATAATCTGTTTTGTACTGTAAAATTTAACTGACTAGCCTGCCTGCTCTATCTAGCTAGACAAAAAGACAATCTCTCTCTCTCTCTCTCTCTTTCTCTCTCTCTCTGATCTGTAACAAGCCCGGAACACACTACACGCGGCCCCACCCCCTGCAGGCGGACTTTTATAGTGTGGGGCGTGTGCCAATTATGGCTCTCCTTTTTTTGGGCGCTGTGATAGGCCAAGCATGCGGGTCATAGTGCATGCTTGGCCAATCATCAGCACGCAATGCCGCAGTGAATTATGGGCCGTGGCGCGTCACTCGAATTTGGCGCGAACGACCCGTTTTGTTAGATTGTTCGAGCATAAACAAAACCTCTCAGGTAGGTTTAACAGAAAATCCACTTCCAAACAGTGATATCCAGATTGCTCCGCATATAAGTAATAAAAAAAAGTGCACAATAGTGTAATACCGAATGGTCAGTCTGCAAAAATGCAAAAATCTTCAAACATTACACTCACAAAGTTCCTTAAATCCCAAGATCAGCAGGATGAACTCTCACCACTCAATCGCCCTGTATGGAATCTCCATTTCCTGGTCATACGTCTCACGTCGGTTCAGATGCTCGCTGTGTAACCACGCCCAATATGTTTCGTCACAAGGGACTTAATCATGGTATGATAAGGGAAAAGACACATATAGTGGAGATGATAAAGCTGCTCACCCCAAGTTGGTATAAAAGAGAGAAAGGTTCCCCAGGGGGGCTTTTGGGCAGCGAGGTCAAAAGATTGAACAGTTTTAATATAAAAGACGATATCTATGGGCCGATAGTGTCGGATATCACAGTGAGTATGGATAAAAGTTATACGATATATACAAAAGGAGTACAAAAGTATTTAACACAATCCTTGTAGCAGTGGACATGAATAATTATACATATCATTTAGTTGCAGGTGAATGCACAATGTGGAACCCCCACACGTTTCGACCGTTTAGTCGGTCTCTTCAGGGGGACAGACATTCTAAAATATAAATTATAAAATGATAGAGGTTCAAAAGTATAAAACAAGACATATAAACATACATCATGATGGGTCTATCACAATGATATAGTTACCGCTAAAACAAGGAGTCAAGGATACTGGTAACAGCTGGATAGCCAGAGGGGGCCCATGGCTGTCTCCATCTTCCCCAAGGTGTGAGGGGCGAATGGCCCATCCAAGAGGGCTTGCAAGGAGCCAGATAGTGGACACCCTGCAAGGGGCAGAAGAGCTGGCACCTACAACGAACACCCACAGGATTGTATAGGGTTAAGAAGAATTAATTATATCAATTCAACATGTAGCTGCCGAAGTAACGGTACAGCAGTAAGTGTAATAATATGAGGGCTGTAGGCAGTTGCTAATTGCCAATGTATTATGGATATCAGGGCAACCTAACGGGTCCAATTATGATGAATGAGTAGGTAAAAAATAAGAGTAGTGTGGGGCGGTAGTAGACTAAGTATTGTGTGGGAGGGATTGGTAGTGTGGGTAGTGTAGTAAGTACAATAAATGATCACCAGTTGGGCAATCCAATGTGAGGGGTATCAAAAATGATATGTAAAAAAATATACAGTATAAAAGGGAAAATTAAATACATGGTGTAAACAATTATGTGAGTGAAGTGAGTAAGGCCTCGTACACACGAGGCAATTCATTTGTTCAAATCGGTCGGACCAACCGATTTGAACAAATCTGTCTGTTTGGATTTTGGTTTGCTCGCGTGTACACACGAGCAAACCAAAATCCCCGCCAGCAGACATCGCGCTGACGTGTCGGTGACATGGCGGTGACGTTGACGCCGCCACGTCACTGCACCAGGAAGTAAAACACTTCCGCGCATGCGTCGAAACCATTCGGCGCGTGTGCGAGAAGACATGTCTGCTGGTTAGCGTACTAACCAGCAGACATGTCGGGTGGACGGGTTCCCAGCCGACGGATTGGTAAGCATGCTTTCCAATCTGTCGGGTGGCCAAATCCGTCTGCTCGCCCGTACACACGATCGAATCTGTCTGCTGGGACGGTCTAGCAGACCGTTTCCAGCAGACAGATTTGATCGTGTGTACGAGGCCTAAGTGTGGTAATAAATAAGATGGAATAATAGTGATGATGGTAAAAATGGTAATAATTATAATGAAATAGTATAAGTGTGTATAGATGAATAATTACCTGATGTAGTAGATGGGTAGAAATATTCTGTATAGTTAGTAGAGGGATCCTGCCTACAAGTATGCATGGTAGGTGAGGATAAGGTGCCGAGAGACCATATAATTCTTGATACTGGATTGCCCAATTGGTGATCATTTATTGTACTTTCTACACTACCCACACTACCAATCCCTATAAGTATTCATGTCCATAGTTACATAGTTACATAGTTAGTCAGGTTGAAAAAAGACACAAGTTCATCCAGTTTTACCACAAAAAATAAAATAAACAAACAAAATAAAACACAGTACATCCCATACACCCAACTCCATACCCACAGTTGATCCAGAGGAAGGCAAAAAAAAACAGCAGAGCATGATCCAATTTGCTACCGGAGGGGAAAAAAATCCTTTCTGATCCCCCGAGAGGCAATCGGATTTACCCCGGATCAACTTTACCTACAGAACTTAGTACTCAGTTATATTATGTGCATTTAGGAAAGAATCCAGGCCCTTCTTAAAGAAATCTACTGAGCTGGCCAGAACCACCTCTGGAGGGAGTCTGTTCCACATTTTCACAGCTCTTACTGTGAAGAAACCTTTCCGTATTTGGAGGTGAAATCTCTTTTCCTCCAGACGTAAAGAGTGCCCCCTTGTCCTCAGTGTTGACCTTAAAGTGAATAACTCAACACCGAGTTCACTATATGGACCTCTGATATATTTGTACATGTTGATCATATCCCCCCTTATTCTCCTCTTCTCAAGAGTGAATAAATTCAGTTTTTCTAATCTTTTCTCATAGCTGAGCTCCTCCATGCCTCTTATCAGTTTAGTTGCCCTTCTCTGCACTTTCTCCAGTTCTCCGATTTCCATTTTGAGAACTGGTGCCCAAAACTGGACTGCATATTCCAGATGAGGTCTTACTAATGATTTGTACAGGGGCAAAATTATATCTCTATCTCTAAAGTCCATACCTCTCCTAATACAAGAAAGGACTTTGCTCGCTTTGGAAACCGCAGCTTGACATTGCATGCCATTATTGAGCTTATGATCAACTAAAACCCCCAGATCCTTTTCCACTACAGATACTCCCAGTTGAACTCCCCCTAGCATGTATGATGCATGCATATTATTAGCCCCCAAGTGCATAACTTTACATTTATCAACATTAAACCTCATCTGCCACATAGTCGCCCAATTAGACAGAGCATTGAGGTCGGCTTGTAAATTGGAGACATCCTGCAAGGACGTTATTCCACTGCATAGCTTGGTATCATCTGCAAAGACAGAAATGTTACTTTGAATCTCAGACCCAATATCATTTATAAATATATTGAAAAGTAAGGGACCCAACACTGAACCTTGAGGTACACCGCTGATAAACTTGGACCATTCAGAGTAAGAATCATTAACCACAACTCTCTGAATCCTGTCTTTTAGCCAGTTTTCTATCCATTTACAAACTGATATATCTAATCCTGTAGACCTTACCTTACACATGAGCCGTGTGTGGGGTACTGTATCGAACGCTTTTGCAAAATCTAAGTATACCACGTCCACGCCTCTGTCCAGGGTTTTACATACCTCTTCATAAAAGGAAATCAGGTTTGTCTGACAACTTCTGTCTTTCATGAATCCATGCTGTCTGCTGCTTAAATAGTTTGTTTCCAGCAAGAACTCATCCATGTGGTCTTTTATTAAACGTTCCAGTATCTTCCCAACTATAGAAGTTAAACTAACAGGTCTTACAGGTCTTTACTTGGTAAAGAATTTGTTCCCTTTTTAAATATAGGCACCACATTGGCTCTACGCCAATCCAGTGGTACTATTCCTGTCATTAATGAGTCCCTAAATATTAGATACAGTGGCTTTGAAATTTCAGATTCAATTCTTTTAGGATCCGTGGGTGGATGCCATCTGGTCCAGGTGCTTTATCCACCTTAATTCTATCTAAATATTTCTGGACCATATCACTTTCAAGGCATTGTGGATTTGGGACTGTGTCACTCCCACCCCCATTATGGACATGAGCTCCCCCATACTCCATTGTATACACAGAGCTGAAGAAAGCATTTAATAAATTTGCCTTCTCTATGTCCTCAGTCACCCACTCTAGATTATTTTGTAAAGGGCCTACATGCTCAGACTTGACTTTTTTACTATTATTATATTTAAAGAATTTTTTGGGGTTTGTCCTACTATCTTTTGCAATCTGTCGTTCATTTTGAATTTTTGCATCCTTGATTTCCTTTTTACATATTCTATTATATTCTTTGTAACATTTAAACGACACTAGTGTTCCTTCATTTTTATATTTTTTAAAAACTATTTTCTTATTGTTTATAGCTTTTTTTTAACTTTGATCGTGAGCCACGTAGTGTCCACTGCTACAAGGATTGTTTTAAAAAACCTCTGTACTCCTTTTGTATATATCGTATGACTTTTATCCATACTCACTGTGATATCCGACACTATCGGCCAATAAATATCGTCTTTTATATTGAAACTGTTCAATCTTTTGACCTCGCTGCCCAAAAGCCCCGCTGGGGAACTTTTCTCTCTCTTAATCATGGTATTGGCCACACAGCTTTAGAGACCCTACCTATATACTCCCCCTTCTAATTGGTGGATCAGATTAATACCGACTGCGCAATTTATATTGGGGAACTATAGGTGGTATTGTCTTGTCATGATTGTCCAATGGAATGTTATTACATATATGTCAGTCAGTTGTGACATATAACATGGGCAATGATCTTTAAAATCTATGTGTTTTTTAATTAATATTTTATACACATTTTTTATTTATTTTTAACATTATATATATGTATATTTATGCATATATGTATATGTTTTATATATATATATATATATATATATATTTTATATATTTTTTTTATTGAGCCATTTATCCATATACATACAATTCACTATTTAATATAGTTTGGAAATATATTGTACCTGTGATGCATTCGAATTTTATAGGGGGGCGTGGCTGGATGTCGAGCCGAATGGCGGTGTGATCTCTGTTAGGTAAGTAGTTCAACTCGACCCGGGTTTAAGGATAATCTGGATGTATAGAAAGTTCTCAATGCATTGGCGTAGTCAGAAACATCCACACACATATGGTATGTCAAGCACTGGAGTTTATTTCTCATGCGTACTTGTTCATAATCAAACTATACAAGTAGGGTACGCCTTTTGTGCTGCCCCAATAGGGGCATAGAATATGAGATGCATAGCCTCAGTTAATATTAGCATTGTTATATAGATTATAGTTTGTATAGTGTGGTTTGCCTAACTATTTTCTCATAGCTAAATCTATGTGTTATCCTATGCTGCCATCTAGTGGCCCTTTGTTGCAATGTACATGTTTTTCTGTGATTCTTTATGAGTTACGACATATTTCCAGTGTATGTATGCCCTTCCCTTCTTCCTGTGTGCAGTACTTTCTGTGTCATCGCCACATGTAACAAGGACACACATGTAATCTGCACAGTACATAGGAAAGGCATCATCTTTTGACCGCACAATACTATCACCATTCATCTGCTGTTCCTGTTATCTGCTGTAACCCCTGAAGTTAAAGAATAAACACCTCTTTTGAATGAATCGGTATTGACGAGTTCAGCTATCCGACAAGGATTGTCCGCAGTGAGTATATCTGCTTATACAGGCCAGGCATAGAGGTCTCAGCAAGGGATATATCGCTATCACAACAATCGGAGTCAGAATACCTTTGTCCCAGCCAATCAAATGTAAGTACAGGGATGGACTGGCCAT
Source organism: Rana kukunoris (assembly GCA_029574335.1). Lineage (NCBI taxonomy): Eukaryota > Metazoa > Chordata > Amphibia > Anura > Ranidae > Rana > Rana kukunoris. The sequence goes on from CM056055.1 coordinate 69,204,705, forward strand.
TGGGACTACAGGGAGTTTCCCGGTGGGCCGATGGCTCAGTGGGCCAGCTTCAGTGACAGCGGACTGCCGCCCCCTCCGCTCCTCTGTCTCTTCCTTCCCACATTGCTCACCTCCTCTCCCTGTCGACAGTGCTCACCTGGGGGGAACAAAGAAGCAGGGGGAGGACCAGAGGAGCAAGGGGGAAAACAGAGGTGCATGGGGGAGGGGACAGACAGCTGACTCAACAGCTATGGCCTGGGAGTTTCTCACTTCTCCCTAATCTTGTCCCATTAGGGGGGTACCAAACTGATTATTTTCCCCCGGGTGAAATAATGTCTAGCTTCCCCACTGGTACTGCCTATAAGAGTACCAGTACCAGCAGTTCTACTCTAATAAAGTAGAACAGCTAGTGGCTAGTGAAGGGGGAGATGGGGCTTGGGTGGCCCGGGGGGGGGGGGTGGGAGTTGTCCAGCCGCTGTGGGAAAGACCTGTCAAAGTGGGCCAGTCTGGATGAAGTCCAGGGCCATATTTTTGTCCCAGTCCAGCCCTGTGTAAGTAATTAGGTTATACAAGTAATTTTTGTCACAATTATACACCATGCATAGAATATAGCAATCTCATCTTTGTGCCCTGCATATCTCATTCCTACTGCAGCTAATCTAATGTTTTTCATTCTTCATAATAATAACAAACTGGCAAGGTTGTTGGTTTCTATGTAACTTGTCCTAAAAGCTCTGGGTAAAAGGATACGTAAACATACTAGCATTCATCACTAAGCAGGAACTCTAACAAGCCTTATAATGCATTATTAGTATAGGGGAACTATAGCCTATCAATACAAATGGGGGAACTCTAACCGCCTTTCAATCCCTCCTTTGATTGCATCGGCTCTAGCCTACGCAATCACTCATTATACCATTTATGCTCTATGGTCAACATTGCCATGCTGAAACTCTTACCCCTTTTCACACAGGGTTTAGTCAATTTTCCAATAGCGCAAAGGGTTATTTTAGCAATCTGATATATATAACAAAAGCGCAAATCAATATAATTTTCCTGGGGTTGAAATAAGGAGAACACAACACGTAACAATCAGTGACAAAGAAAAATATTTTGCAACTTGGGCCAATGTGCAGTTGGACGTGGTCTGGGACCGAAACGGGGGAGCAAATTGGTGGCCAGTCTTTGACAATGTTCAAGGTAGTTGCACTGTGACCTGTTCCAATCCTTGGATTAAGTCCTCCAGTTGTGTGGCTTGTTGGTCCCTCCTTTTCTGCTCTTCTGTTGGTGCCTCTGAAGTTGAAAGGGGAAAAAGGGGGGTCGTCTTTATCAGGGATGCAAGGATCCATTGTGGTCCCTGGGAAGTAAGCACAGCCGTTCTGGAGACCTTTTTCTACTTCGCGTGGGCCAGTGTAAACGCGTCCTTTATGTCAGTGTTTTTCAACTCCAGTCCTCAAGGCACACCAACAGGTCAAGTTTTCAGGATTTCCCTCAGATGAAATGGCTGTGGTGATTACTAAGGCAGTGAAACTGATCAAATCACCTGTGCAAAATAATGGAAAGCCTGAAAACATGACCTGTTGGTGTGCCTTGAGGACTGGAGTTGAAAAACACTGCTTTATGTTTTCTCACTGCGAGTTGTTCTATTAGGACTTTGTCTCCCGGTATGACCCGGTGGATTGGATCTGTGGAAAGAGGAGGAAAGGTGACAGCCACTGCTTCATAATTTTCACTAAGTGTACTTACCAGATCTGTCACGTACTCTTCCTGTAAAGAATATAAGTTAGGATCCTGCCTAGGGTTCATATTCTCTCTGTACCATTTCTTCTTCTGAATGGGCTTTCCCATTAAAGTCCATTTTTTGAACTAGGGGTGTTTCTGATTTGGTACAGTATCAAGGGTAAGTGTACTAACCAGTCTTCTAGAGTTCCTTGCGTGGCTTTGCTATTTGCAATGGACAGCCCCTCCTAGGCATGATTCCCTGTGTGAGTATGTGCACTACTGTCTGTGTGTCTTCTCTTGTGGTTTTCGAATTCTTCCACCCATCGTGAAAATACATCCACGATGACCAAAAGGTATTTTTGCTCTGTCCCTTTTTTTGGCATGTGGGTGAAATCTATTTGCAGGTGTAGTGATGATACATGTGATGCACCATGACACATATGCTTTTAACAAGCTTGGCTCGAAGAAATCCTTCAGTAAAATGTGTTCTGCCAACCTCTATGACCTACCCCATGGTGTTGGGCCATAAACAAATGTCCTGTCTTTCCCTCTTCGAGGAAAAGTACATTCATGTCTTTTCCGAGACATTCCCCGCCCAAACCTTCAAATCTCTCTCTGTGGTATGTGTCTGGAGATCTAAATGAATGATCTAGTAGTGCTTTAGTGTTAGTACTGGCATTTGGGTATGTGCTGGCTGATCGAGTAGCTGATTCTGTTCCCTTGTGGACACATGTGGAATGTACTCTAAAAACAGCAGAATCTACAAAACCCTTGTGTATATCAGGAAAATCAGTGGAAGTCATAAATGACCTGGGATAAAGGTCCCGTTGAGCAATCTGTATACAGTCATGCTGTGGCATTACCTTACCCTGTTCTCCTATTTAATCCCAAAAAGGCATTTAAAATCCTAGCGTTTGGAATACCTCAGGGGTGTTGCTAGGTGCCAAAAAGACCAGGGGCTTCAGCCCGAAGCCAAGCCGGCACCAGGGGGGGGGGGTGGCTTTGGCCGCGGTCGGTGGAGTGACGCGGGGTGACCTACCTGACACGCATACCCTGACCTACGTGTGTGTGACTCTGACCTGTCCCTGCATACACTGACCTGACTCACTGACCTGATCTGCATACACTGACCTGTCCCTGCATACACTGACCTGACTCACTGACCTGATCTGCATACACTGACCTGTCCCTGCATACACTGACCTGTCCCTGCATACACTGACCTGTCCCTGCATACACTGACCTGTCCCTGTATACATTGACCTGTCCTGCATACACTGACCTGTCCCTGCATACACTGACCTGTCCCTGCATAGTGGCGTCACTAGGGTTGGTGTCACCCCCCTCCAGTATAGTCCCCCCTCAGTACAGACCCGCCTCCCTCAGTCCAGACCTCCCCTCTAAGTATAGATCCCCTCTCTTAGTACTGACCACCCTCTTCACTAAGTATAGACCCCTGTCCCTCAGTCCAGACCCCCTCCCTTTTTACAGACCACCCTCTCCACTAAGTACAGACCCCCCTCTCTACCAGACCCCCCTCTCTACCCTGCACAAATATACTGCACTCCCCCCACCCCCTGTTCAATGCAGGTGTCCCTCTTCTGGTAATAATTCTGGGAACCCCACCACCTCCACACATGGCCGGGCTCAGCTCCAATCTGTCACCAGGCTTCGATACACTAGTCTGAACATTACTGTATATACACACTGGTCTGAACATTATATACACACTGGTCTGAACATTATATACACACTGGTCTGAACATTACATACACACTGGTCTGTATATAATGTACAATATGATGACACCGTGCTGTAGATTATATACACTGGTCTGTATATAATGTACAAAATGGTGTCAGCAGGATACAAACTGGTCATATACCCTGTAAATCATATTGTACATTATATACAGACCAGTGTGTATATAATGTTCAGACCAGTGTATATAATGTTCAGACCAGTGTATATAATGTTCAGCTTGGTATCAGGGTACAGACTAGTCTGTATATAATGTACAATATGGGTTACAGGGTATATGACCAGTTTGTACCCTGCTGACACTTTAGTTCTGTAAATACACTAACTTGTTTCCAGAACTTGTTGCCACAATCAGTTTTCTTCCAGAATTCAGGGTCTTCCATAGCTACCTATAGAATCCTCCAGTCCACCTGTTCATGCTTCAGCGCCCGAGATCCCTGGAGACCCACCCGCTCTCAGGCATTGGATGGAAGGTAGCAGCTCTCCTATTGGCTCTCATTCCTCCTCTAGTAAAAAAGGAGACACTCTACCCTTGCTCAAGTCAGGCACCGTGGCGGCGGCGCTGCTTACAGTAGCAGGCGCCCATGTTACCTCTTCCCACTGGGCTGCAAGCAAGGAGGGATTTAAATATCACTGATGAGAACGGGAGCAGCCGAGGCTCCAGAAGGCGGGGCCGCATCCGATCACATGTTAGCCCCGAGCGTCTGGGGGTCAGGGCCAATCTGATGCCGAAAGTAGCAGAGTGCCACCAGCGCCGAGTGTTGCCGAGTACACGACCACCTTCAGCATCAGGTTCTGACTCCCAGACGCTCGGGGCTAACAATGTGATCGGATGTGGCATAGACTCGGGGCTTTTCGGGAACCAATTCGGGGCTCCAGTCCCCCTAGCCACGCCCTAACGACGCCCCTGGAATAACTCCATATCCGCTTAAACTTTGAGCAGACATGGGTGTGAATATTTTAGATAACATTATAGTTGGTCCGCCCAGGGTAAATGATGTTGCCATGCCCTACCACCATTGCTCAGGAGGCATCACCTGAACCAGGACCACCCTTGGGAAAAAAAACACAGGGCAAAGCTCTCCACCATTTTCTTTTTGGTGAGGACACCTTCCATAGTCCTACAATTGTCCCCCTGCATACAAACATAAGGAACAGGCCAAATCTGGGTGCTACAACCACAGCACTGTTCAGATACCTTTATTTGGGCACCCGGATATATCTTTCATATTTCCGGAAGGGAGGTTCAGCCTTTGATAACACCTTTGGTAGCAGGTAAAACAAGAAGTGGTATATTATAAAACCAACTGTGGTGAACTCATTTACCAGGGCAGCCATAATTACTTGTGACTGAAGACACGTTCCATGTGTCAGGCTGTAGGGCTGTAGAGGGGTCAGAATCGTAGTGGGGGCGTCAGGGGTGCTGTGAAGGGGCCCGAGTGGCTGAAAGACATAAAAGATCACATTGATTCTGAAGATGCCCCCTGCGGACCACTTGTTCTTTTCGTTCTGGGGTCCTTAAAGTTGAATTATTTTCCCAGCTATACTGGGCCAGAACTAGGTGGAATCTGTGACTTGCACATAACCATCAAGTGTCCGGGGCTGTAATTCAGCATCCTTAGCTGTCTGCTCCACTCTTCTGTAGAGGCTGGGGGCTAGAGGCTAGGGCCTGACACGCTTCCACATGTGAGCCTCAAATGCTAGGATGCCTACCTCAGAAAGAACCTGGAAAGCTGAAAACAGCCAATCAATCTAACGTATTGCTTGATTGATTACCTGCCGAAGAAAAACAACTTCTGGTTCTTTAAGTGAAACCAAGAAAAACCCTCTGTCTCTATATATAAATATATCCACCGACCCCAAGTAAAGGATCCAATGACTCTGAATACAGAGTGTCCTTCTGGGTGCAAACTCAACCCGTCCTTACAACCAGCCTCCAAAGAGTAACTACATACTGTAGCAGGGCCGATCTACGTGTAGGTGTGTCTCGGAGGTGGGCTTGCAATATGGTCTGGGGCATAATTGTGTAGACCGCAAAGGTACATAACCCTGAGGATATTATCCAACAGGTTAGTCATCAGCTGTGAAGGATACATTTCCAAAAGATTGGCTAGTCCACAAGGGGATGCCCTCTCCTCATCCACCAGGACGCTAAAACATATTTGCTAAACCATTCATTATGAAGTGAAAATGGGTAGCATTAGATGATGTGGCTGTGGCATGGCACATCAGGTAAAAACTGGTGCTCCAAGTATAACTAAACTATTAATTTCCCTCATGTCCTGTTAAGCTACAGGGTTTATAGACTTGTTCTAGGGTGATATCCAGTATCCCTCTTCTAGAACTTTTTTAAACTATAATTTTTTACTATGCCTCAGAACAGGGTGTCAGCATCACTAATGGTATATAACCCAATGGTGTGTATAAAAAGGTGAAGCAAATCAATCAAAATGTGCTGTACAATAATAGAACCAAATAGTGTAACTAGTGCGTCCTATATGGTGTCCTGATAATGACAAACAGTGCAGTCCTTAAAATCCAAATGGAGAAGAAGAAAAAACATAAAAAAAAAAAAAAAAAAAAAAATTCTTCAATGAAATTCCACAGTTCCTTCACCAGGCAGATTGAATCACCCCAATCGTGCTCAGAAAAAAGATTGCGCTTACCAGATGGTCATGACCTCTTAACAAAAAGAAGGTCAATCTCGCTTTATGCAGGAATATGCCTGCATTCATTTGGAAGGATTTCTTCACCACCAAGCAAAAAAAGGTTTCACTCCATAGAGATGTACATGGAATAAATGGACAGAGAAATAGCTCCCATAGTGCGATCAATTTAATTAAAAATGGAATAAAAACAAAACAAGCCAAATGGCTACTTACAAAAAACAGTGCCCTATCCCGGCACTGAGGCTGCAGGCAATCACAAACTGGGGGTCAGATAGCACACTCGCATGGAGCGGCCTCGCTCTGTTGCGTGAAAGAGCAGTAATTCCTCAGAGAACCGTGGCTGCATACATAGACCTCGTACCTCACGGATACGTGTTGTAGCAACTCCTTCGTAGTACGTCTCTGAGACAGACGCCGGGAGAGAGGACACAGGGTGTACACGTGACCAGGCTGCGCCGACCGACGTGTACACCCTGTGTCCTCTCTCCCGGCGTCTGTCTCAGAGACGTACTACGAAGGAGTAGCTACAACACGTATCCGTAAGGTACGAGGTCTATGTATGCAGCCACAGTTCTCTGAGGAATTACTGCTCTTTCACGCAACAGAGCGAGGCCGCTCCATGCGAGTGTGCTATCTAACCCCCAGTTTGTGATTGCCTGCAGCCTCAGTGCCGGGATAGGGCACTGTTTTTTGTAAGTAGCCATTTGGCTTGTTTTGTTTTTATTCCATTTTTAATTAAATTGATCGCACTATGGGAGCTATTTCTCTGTCCATTTATTCCATGTACATCTCTATGGAGTGAAACCTTTTTTTGCTTGGTGGTGAAGAAATCCTTCCAAATGAATGCAGGCATATTCCTGCATAAAGCGAGATTGACCTTCTTTTTGTTAAGAGGTCATGACCATCTGGTAAGCGCAATCTTTTTTCTGAGCACGATTGGGGTGATTCAATCTGCCTGGTGAAGGAACTGTGGAATTTCATTGAAGAATTTTTTTTTTTTTTTTATGTTTTTTCTTCTTCTCCTTTTGGATTTTAAGGACTGCACTGTTTGTCATTATCAGGACACCATATAGGACGCACTAGTTACACTATTTGGTTCTATTATTGTACAGCACATTTTGATTGATTTGCTTCACCTTTTTATACACACCATTGGGTTATATACCATTATTCACATCATATTGTTTGTAGATTTACTCACAGCGTGTTTGTAGTTTAATCACTTATTTACCCTAGCGCCCTCAATCTTTTCTTTATCACATTGCCTATTAGATTACACTAATTGACACCTGAGGAGCAGCTTTATATATATGTGTGTTTTTTGTTTCACTAAATATATTTACACTTATCTTTTATTAATTTCAATCAAATAATTTTTTTATCGAGCTATTGGCGCGGAATTTCCTTTTTTATTTGCATGTCAGCATCACTACAATCGCTCACTAATACACAGATCAAGCTTAATAAGCATTTCAAGTGTTATGTTCCTCAAAGGCGGTGTTTATAAAATCCTCCGTGATTTTTGGCCAAATGCCAAATGGAAATATTTTGCACGGAGGTACCCCAATATATGGCTGTTATTGTGCAAAAATCGATTTTGCTAAATAAACTTCCTGTCAAAAAAAACAAAAACGATTTGGCATAATGCCAACTATTTGTATTGGACCTATATGCAGTCAGGTCTCAGCTCATCCTGCCCCTTTTCCTTGTCCCCTATCTCACTTGTTTCTGTCAGGAATAGGGGAGGTTAAAATTCAATATGGCGAACTATAAAATACTCACACGCTGGTATAGGACCCCAGACCTATTAAACAAACTGTTCCCTGACACCGCAGCCACCTGCTGGAGATGCCAACAAGATAGGGGCACCATGTTACACATATTTTGGTCATGCCCGCGGATTAGGAGCTTCTGGGATGAAGTGCGCAGGATCACACAACAATTTACGGGAAGTATGGTACCGGATGACCCGGCCTACTTTCTCCTACACGCACATGACATGTCACCCAAGGTGTACAAAAAATCAGTAGTGCGCCACCTCCTGGACGCAGCTAAGGCCTGCGTTCCCCTTCTCTGGAAGTCCCCCCGGCCGCCGACTATTGCTATGTGGCTGCATAAAGTGGATGATATCAGCCGTATGGAGGATCTAGTCCTGTCTGGCCAGCAGAGAGAGGAGGCATACTCGGAAACGTGGCAACTATTCAACATCTTCAGATACTCTGAAGAAGGCCAAAGACTCAGGGAGACGGACTGCAGCCCGCCGCCTCCACCGTAGTCGGGTCGCATTCCGGTGAAGTAACTTAACAGAATGAGACTTAGTTAGAAACCAAACTTAATATACGCCCTTAGGGGCGCTTTTGAATTTGAACTCGCCATGCTCGTGCAACTCCCTCCCCCCCTCACATCCCCTCCGCCCATCTCCGCTTCTCCCTCTTTCTTTGCTCTATCCTATATCTTTATCTACTACTACTCTATTCTACTGCAGAATACGGAAAATGGAGTGGGGAACCGGCTCGCTCGAGACCGATAGATGAATGACAGATGGACAGTGAAAGATTGTCTTTGGGGATATACATGTCATAGAATGTCCATAATTCTGTTAATACCTGTACTCGTCGTTGTTATGTGCTCTACATGGAATGTCTGTATGCACTTTATTATGACTGTTTGTTGATGGTCCGTGCGGACTGGTTTCCTTTTCTGATGATAAATAAAAAATTTAAAAAAAAAAAAAAATTCTATATGGGTTGTGGCTTGCACCTGAGGACTAGGGAAACTTGGACGGAAACTTGGCATCCTTCTTCTCCCATCTGCTCTGACCCTAGCATGTTCAAATCAGTGCTCTGCCATTTCCAACTCATCTCTTTCCCAAAAAAAAAAGGAACTCTACATACATATACAATGTTTACCTAGCAATATAAACAATACAAATAATAAATGCACAAGGACGATAGTAGGGAGGGGCGATTTCCTCACAGAGAACCGTGAGGAACCTCTGCGGGACTTCACTTATACTTAACATTTAACGCTTAAGTTTTTCAAATGCTTTGTTTCTGTATTAGCCAATGAACCCCCGATTAACTATTAATCTCTGATAACAAAATGGAATGACAATAGCCCTTTGCCATCGCGGCCGCTCTTCTGTTAACAGCGGGGTTCACTCATCTTTTTTGGTCTGGGGGTCTATTGACCCTCACTATCAGCATTTGTAAGGTTTCACATTTACTCATAGAACACCTTGGCTCATGGAGGTACAAGACTTTCATGTACCTTCACATAATCACAAACAATCACTTCATTCACCTCAAATCAATATCATCCTTACAAACAAACAGATTTCCCTCACCCAGAGTTTTTTTTACCACTACTTCTTAGAACAGTTAAACTGTTGAGGTCTAACAACCAGACCCGCTTCATGAGTCCATACATTTTTTGAACCGTGCCCAGTTTTCTGCAGGCTATGGCTGTGGGGAGGAAGGTCCTCACTTCCCTAAACAAATAATCTCTACCAATCCTATATTTCTACTTATAATATCTTTAATCCCTTAATTAAAACTTTTAAAACCCAGGGTCTTTTACTATGTGCTTCCAAAGCACCATATATATTCTTGTATATATATATGTGACACAGTCTATGACCAACAATTTTATACATATGGTCGCAAATTAGTCCCTTCTAGGGTAGACTTGTCCCTGACCAGGTTGTCCCTTAAATCATCTTTTAACAGATGATTTACTCAAAATGTATGTCTTCTACTTCTAGCTGGTGTATGTAACTTTAAGATGCAGTATTGGGTGTAACTTGTAAGTCAGACCCCCCTTTCTGTCCCCCTCAATGATCCTGTGTCAGTGTCTATACTCACTACTCCAGGAATATCCCTTTCTGCTATGATGGAATACGTGCGGGGTACAAACTTTGCACGTTCTTTTGGGGAACATAGGGGGGTGGCTCTATTGGTACATGGTCAATACCTTGACTCGTGGTTTACCTTCTCCAAATAAGGGACCCTTACTGATCCTTGAATGATACCCACCCTGCACACTTGATATTAAATATGTGTGACTTCCGTAATAACAATACAGTACACCCACAACACATTCAGAACATCTATGAGACATTAACCACTTGATCACCAGAGGACGTCATATGACGTCCTTCACTTTGTGCAGGGATATCCGAGTGATGTCTGCAGCCACAGGCATCATTTAGATATCGGCGTCTTAAGCTGGCGATTCTGTGTACCATAAGAACGATCAAAGCAACGGTTCCGCTGCTTGATCGTTGTTATAGGTGGTGGGAGGGGACGTCCCCCCCCTCCCGCCGCCATCCGGTGCTTCTCCGGGCTCTCCCGTGCCATCGGGGGCACGGAGAGCGAATCGGCAGGCGCTCGTTGGTGAAGCATAGAGATGACTGGTGACCAGAAGGTCACAGTCATCTCTATGACCGTTGGAGGACCGGGCGCAAAGTTATGACGTCACACCCGGTACCCGGAATGTAAACACAGCCGCAACCGCGGCTGAATGCATTAGATCGGTGAATTTTTTTTCACGATCTAATGCTTTCCAGCCTGGAGGAGAGATGTGGGGTCTTATTGACCCCACATCTCTTAATAAAAAGGACCTGTCACACACTATTCCTATTACAAGGGATGTTTACATTCCTTGTAATAGGAATTAAAGTGATAAAAAAAAAAGTTTTAAAACACCCCTGTCCTGGTCGCTCGCGTGCAGAAGCAAAATCGCATGCAAGCCCCACCCACATATGTCAGCACCGTTCAAACCCCACATGTGAGGTATTATCGCGTGCGTTAGAGTGTTAGCAACAATTCTAGCACTAGACCTCCTCTGTACCTCAAAAATAGTAACCTGTAAACATTTTTAAAGCGTAGAGTATGGAGATTTTTAAGTACCGAAGTTTGGCGCCATTCCATGAGTGTGCGCAATTTTAAAGCGTGACATGTTAGGTATCTATTTACTCGGCGTAACATCATCTTTCACATTATACAAAAAAATTGGGCTAACTTTACTGTTTTGATATTTTTTAATTCATGAAACAGTTTTTTGTCCTAAAAAAAGGCGTTTGAAAAATTATTGCGCAAATACCGTGCAAGAAAAAAAGTTACAATGACCGCCATTTTATTCCCTAGGGTGTCTGCTAAAAAAATATATATATAATGTTTGGGGTGTTCTGATTAATTTTTTAGCAAAAAAATTGTGATTTTTACATGAAGGAGAAAAGTGCCAGAATAGGCCCGGTGATTAAGTGGTTAATAATGTTCTTATACTCTAAAATATGTCTGATTACTGAAATAACAAAACAGTCCACTCGTACTCTGGGCACTTACCAAGCACCAACAATATCCTTCTACCTCTATACAAGATTATACTTATACCGCTATGCAAAATTATTCTTATACCTCTATGCGATAGAAAAATAAGCAAAAGCAAACTGAGATATGTATTTTGTGTACACACCTTTATATTTAAGTTTCACTTAATAGCCACCTAGGGGGATATAAAAACATATAAACAATAAACCAGTTAAGCAGTAATCACATTTAGATGTCATATATATATATATATATATATATATATGTATATACTTTCAATCATAGAACAACCTTTAAGAACATATAAACAATGGCCAATCAAGAAAGAAATCGCGATTATATAACCTCTTCGAGTTTCCATACATCCGTCCTTTATTGTGGGAGACAACAATAGCGCTCTCACCCCCTACTCTAGTCCGGCCATCCAAGCGGGACAATATGGGCTAGATTCACGTATCTCGGCGCATCTTTATGCCGCAGTAGCGTATCTACTTTACGCTAAGGCGGAGCAACGTTGAGAGTCAAGCATGCTATTCACAATGAATATGCGCTCAACGTTGCGCCGGCGTTGCGTATAGTTGTCGGCATAAGCCGACGTAAGTCAAAGTAGGTGGAAGTGGGTGTGATATATTATAATGAAGCGTGACCCCATGCAAATGATGGGCTGAGCTTCAAAAAAACGAACTGCGAAAACGTCGGCTCACAGTCACGACAAAATAGCTGCCTAAGATACGTCAATACACTGCCTACGACGTGAACGTAACCTACGCACAGCCCTATTCACATAGTACTACGTAAACGACGTAACATACGACGGCTGTTCCCTCGTCTATACATTTGCATGACTTACCCCTGCTTTATGAGGGGTAAGTTTACGCCGGACGTAAGCCTTACCCAAACCGCTTTTCTTTTCCGCCTGGCGCATCTACGTTCGTGAATCGGCGTATCTTACTCATTTGCATATTTAACATGGGAACGCCGAATGCTTCCAACCAGTGGCGTAACTAGAACCTTCAGGGCCCCGATGCAAGAAACCAGGAAGGGCCCCCCCCTGACCCCCAAATAGGGCTCTTTTCTCCGAGCCCGGTGGCGTTACAGGACACGGTCGCAAGTAGGCAGCTGCATGTAAATGAACCGATTTCTCCAGTTCCCCTTGCTTTTTTTCCTCTCCCTCCCGCAGGCATTCAGCGGCTGCAGGAGGAAAATGGAGAGATCGATTCTTCTATGTCGGTGTTTCGGAATCTTTTTCCAGTCAGGGCACCCTTGAAGTATACCCCTAGGTGAATGTGGCTACACTGCAACCCCCTTGCAACTGTGTGCATTGCATACAGTTGCAGCATAGTGATGATGTATTTAAGGGGTTAAAACAGGCAGTCAGGAAGCAACATGTTGCCTCTTCACCGGCTGTCAAATGTCTCTGAAAAACGATCCAAGCATGGATCGCTTTTTGGAGGCATAGCATTTTTTTAAGATACTATGAACAAGCAAAAAATAAAAATAAACAAATAGGTTCTGATTGTCCACAAATAGGGGACTCAAAATTTTTAGGGGGGCGCAAGCAAATGGAAAAATGCTTAAAAAAACATAATTTGCAGTGCAAATCAAAAGCTCTCACTGTGCCCATCAAATGCTGCCACTGTGCCCATCAAACGCCACCACTGTGCCCATCAAACGCCACCACTGTGCCCAGCAAATGCCACTGTGCCCAAACTCTGCCACTGTGCCAAACGCTGCCACTGTTTCCATCAAATGCTGCTACTGTGCCAAAACGCTGCTACTGTGCCCATATAAACACTGCACCATCAAATGCCGCCACGGTGCCCATCAAACTCTGCCACTGTGCCCATCAAATGCCGCCAGTGTGCCCAGAAAATACTGGTGTGCCCATTAAATGCTGCCAGTGTGCCATCAAATGCTGCAACTGTGCCATCGAATGCCACCACTGTGAATCCCCCCTCGCCCCGTCTGACTCTTACCCTGTCTCGTGGGGCTGCGGGTGACTGCCAGGGTCCTCCATGCATCTCCTGCCATCCTCATCTCCCGTCCTCTCCTCCTGATAAGTGTCCAATAGCCGCTCCTATTGTTTCAGCCAATCAGGTGATGGGTAACAGACCCGCACACCTGATTGGTGGAGAGGTGGTTCAGTGTTAGCAAAGTGAATATTAATTTGCCTTTCTAACACACCTGGGTGGAATGTGAGCGCCCAGCATGGCGCTCGCGGTTCACCTATTTTGAAGCCTATTAGAGACTATGGCTCTAATCAGGTGCTTCAACACCACCCCTGTGATTCAGGCGCCCGAAAAGGAGCCGGTCACCTAAATATGGGGGTGGCAGCGGTGGCATAGAGGGAGTGACTGGGGAGAGGGATCGGCACACATGCGCCCTTATGGACGCACTGCCACTGATAAACACATGCACATACATGCACACTCACATACATACATATACACACAAACATACATACAGTACATACATATACACACACACACACATACATATGCATATGCATACACACACACATACATACGCATATACACACACAGTATATACATATATACACACACACACACACACAGTATATACATATATACACACACACACAGTATATACATATATACACACACACACAGTATATACATATACACACAGTATATACATATATACACACACAGTATACACACACACACACAGTATATACATATATACGCACACACAGTATATACATATATACACACACACAGTATATACATATATACACACACACACACAGTATATACATATACACACACACACACACACAGTATATACATATATACACACACACAGTATATACATATATACACACACACACAGTATATACATATACACACATACAGTATATACATATATACACACACACAGTATATACATATACACACATACAGTAGATAGTCAAAAAAAAACGCACACAGTATATACATGTATATACACACACACACAGTATATACACACACACACACAGTATATACATATATACACACACACAGTATATACATATATATACACACACAGTATATACATATATACACACACACAGTATATACATATACACACATACAGTAGATAGTCAAAAAAAAACGGGAGACATTTACCTTGGCACTTCCTGCCGGGTACTGCACTCTAGGGGGAGACAAAGAGCACGGCACTCACTACTTTCACTTTTGACAAGCTCCTTCCCTGCACACTGTGCAGCTGACGATCGTGAAACTCATCTCAGCCGCCGCTCCTCCTATCAAAGAGTAGAGGGGGCCCTCAAGGGCCCCCTGCAGCAAGGGGCCCGGTCGCCATGGCGATCTCAGCACCCCTATAATTACGCCACTGCTTCCAACGTTACTATGCGCCCATGATACGCCGGCATAGGCAAGTTATGTCGGGCGGCTGAAGCCTTGTTTTACGACGTATCTAGCTTCGCGAATCGGCGTAACAATACGGTGCACATTTGTACTTATGACGGCGTATCTCTAGATACGCCGGCGTAAAAGTTTTGTGAATCTGCCCCTATATATATATATATATATATATATATTTATCGGTGTAGAACACGCACAGGGGTATAAAATACACCCTAACTTTAAGAGGAAAGTTTCAGGGAAAAAATAAAAAACCTTTACACAGCCCCCTGCATATAACACGCAGGCAGAAAAAAATAAGTATTATACACCAACAAATACAGTATCTCTTAAACTAAGTCCGGCCATCCAAGCGGGACAATATCTATCTTAAACTATGTCCGGCCAACCTAGCGGGACAATATTTTTTACCTTTTTTCCGGCCAACCTAGCGGGAAATATCTCTTATCTTTATTCCGGCCAACCTAGATATCTTTTATCTACACAACCCTAACATCTACCACAGGGAAGGCCAACCTAGCGTCCCCTGGGCATAAAATAAAAAATAAAAAATTAAAATATAAGTGCGATCAATCACTGACAGAGTAAGTGAATTTTCTTTGCAAATAAAATCTTTACAAAGATCTTCACTTACCTGCAAGAAGACTGTCCCACCGCTGCCACCATCTGTTAGGTAAGTAGTTCAACTAGATCTGGGTTTAAGGATAATCTACATGTATCCCAAACCGTCCTCTCCGCTCTTCTCAAGACCAACTACTGTCAAGCTCTCTTGTCTCCTCCTATGCTCATCTCCAGGAGTTCTCCAGAGCCTCTCCCATCCTCTGGAACTCACTACCTCAACCTGTCCGGCTATCCCCTACTCTTGCTACTTCCTGAAAACTCACCTCTTTAGGGAAGCCTATCACGTTTCCAACTAATCTTTACCACTTCCATCAGCTCATTCCCCACAATTACAACCTTTTGTACCACCTGCCCCACCC
Source organism: Rana kukunoris (assembly GCA_029574335.1). Lineage (NCBI taxonomy): Eukaryota > Metazoa > Chordata > Amphibia > Anura > Ranidae > Rana > Rana kukunoris. The sequence continues at coordinate 69,220,535 of CM056055.1, forward strand.
TATTAGATTGTAAGCTCTTCTGAGCAGGGCCCTCTTAATCCTCTTGTATTTTATTGTATTGTAACTGTATTGTCTCCCTTTTATATTGTAAAACGATGAGTAAACTGTTGGCACTATATAAATCCTGTATAATAATAATAATAATGTATAGAAAGTCCTCAATGCATTGACGTAGTCAGAAACATCCACACACATATGGTATGTCAAGCACTAGAGTTTATTTCTCATGCGTACTTGTTCATAATCAAACTATACAAGTTGGGTACGCGTTTGTCCCAGCCAATCATATGTAAGTAATTAGGTTATACAAGTAACATTCATCACAATTATACACCATGCATAGAATATAGCAATCTCATCTTTGTGCCCTGCATATCTCATTCCTACTGCAGCTAATCTAATGTTTTTCATTCTTCATAATAATAACAAACTGGCAAGGTTGTTAGTTTCTATGTAACTTGTCCTAAAAGCTCTTGGTAAAAGGATACATAAACAACACTAAGGGAAACTCTAACAAGCCTTATAATGCATTATTAGTATAGGGGAACTATAGCCTATCAATACATATGGGGGAACTCTAACCGCCTTTCAATCTCCTCACTCCTCGGGGACCTGCTCCACAGAAGCTCCAAACGGGGACTTATCACCAGTCTTATGGGCAGAAATCGAGCCAGCAGGACACAGAATCGAGGAAGAGACCCTGGGAGCTCCATATCGCAGGGTTCCCAGATCCAAACCTACTTTTCCCCGCTCTCAGGATCCGCCATGCGGGAGGTGGACAACATGGCGCTGAAGCGTTCTGCACAGTTGTCCTCTCTTCCCCCTCTGGAGGCTTCTGGAACCAAAAGGGCAGCTGCCGTGACCACCACAGACGTACATGCACGTAATGCACGTAATATAACTGAGTACTAAGATTTGTAGGTAAAGTTGATCCAGGTAAATCCGATTGCCTCTCAGGGGATCAGGAAGGAATTTTTTCCCCTCCTGTAGCAAATTGGATCATCGCTCTGCTGGGGTTTTTTGCCTTCCTCTGGATCAACTGTGGGTATGGAGCTGAGTGTATGGGATTGTACTGTGTTTTATTTTGTTTGTTTATTTATTTATTTTTTATGGTTGAACTGGATGGACTTGTGTCTTTTTTCAACCTAGCTAACTATGTAACTAACTATTTTGCCCTACCATTGATATGGATAAATTCCAACTGGTTAAAGATACACACCTTTTTGCTAGACGACTTTTATTTAAAACATTGTATGATAAACCCAAATTGGATAGCTCTCTCATAGACTATACAGATCGTGAACTTCAGGCCATGGATGATTTGATGTATCTCTGGGAGGAGGGTGACACCGGCGGTGACATCGTACCTACAACGTTGGGGGTTGTCGTCCCTGGTGTCACCTTCCCCCCGCCAGCATCATATAAACCCAAATCACGAGCTTTTCCCTCTTTACAAACTAATCCGAATATTTGGGCCTTTGTCCAGCAAGTCACAAACGAGATCAACAATTTGAACCTTACCAATAGAAATAGAAAAAACCTGTCCCCTGCACTCTTCAAGGCATTAACCGACCTACAAAAAAACTCTAATTTGGTTGTGAAGCCAGCTGACAAAGGTGGCAACGTTGTGGTCATGGATGTCGTGGCATATGAACGTATGTGCCTCGACATCCTTGGCAACGGCGATTGGTATAGACCCATCACCAAAACGGTGGCTGATAATTTCTCTAAAGAATATACCGAATTGATTTTCTTGGCCTATCAAAGGGGTACCATTGATTTAAATACCTGGAACTATCTAAACGTTAAAGAGTCAAAAACTCCAACCTTTTATGCCTTACCCAAGGTGCATAAGTCTCTTGACCATCCCCCGGGACGGCCTATTATCTCGGGTTGCCAAAGCTTGACAGAAAATGCGAGTGCTTTGGTTGATAAATATCTACTCCCACATGTGATTGCTTTGCCCTCTTATGTGAAGGACACAATTGATCTTCTTCAAACCCTCGATGGCAAGTCTATTCCACCTGGGTCCTGGTTGGTGGCCCTCGATGTAGAGAGCCTTTACAATACAATTCCACATACCCGAGGCTTGGAGGTTATTTCCTCTGAACTCCAAGCCCGAGGTACACACTTTGATGTTTACAATCAATTTGTGCTTGATCTGTTAAAATTTATCTTGACACGAAACGTGTTCCTCTTCGGCTCCTCCCACTTCCTCCAGATACAGGGTGTAGCTATGGGGACTAAATGTGCCCCTAGCTATGCTAACCTGTATCTGGGGGGGTGGGAGAGAGAGATTTTTTCGGCCAAACACATGCTGGGTCTGTTGTCTAACGTCATAAAATGGCACAGATTTATTGATGACATTCTCATTTTTTGGTCAGGCAACAGAGAAGAACTTAGCTCTTTGATGAAATTACTCTCAATAAACAATTATAATCTCAAATTCACAATGGAATGTAGTCAATCTTCAGTCAATTTTCTGGACCTGAAAATACATATTGATCCAGCTGGTCAGCTACACTCGTCCCTTTTTCGTAAGCCCTCAGCGGGCAACACCATTCTTCATGCTCACAGTGCCCATCCAGCACCCCTTTTGGATAGCATTCCCTATAGTCAGTTTTTGAGGCTCAAAAGAAACTGCACTAGAAATGAAGATTTTCTCACTGCAGCTAATCACCTATATTCACGATTACATCTTCGTGGATACAGTCGTTCTCTACTCAAAAAATCCTTTAATAAGGTTCAGAAACTTGATCGATCTACCATTGTTCACTCTTCTACGAAAAAATCAAAAGACACCAACTCAATTAGAATTGTAACTCCGTTTTCGAATCAACATGCAGAGATGAGATCTATATTCAAAAAATATTGGCCATTACTTACGGCAGATAACATTATCTCTAAATATATAAAGACCTACCCAGAGATAACTTTTAAGCGAACACCCTCTCTTAGGGATCGCCTAGTCAAAAGCCACCATGACAGGATGGACATCCATCCACTCACATCCACCGGCACCTTTGCATGTGGACGATGTGATGTTTGTCCATTCATTGCCAATAGCCCTGTTACCTCTCTGCCAAACGGCAAACTGCATAATCTAAAACATCGCATAACATGCCAATCCATAGGAGTCGTCTACCTGGCCACTTGCCAATGTGGAAGCTTCTATATTGGCAAAACTAAAAGGCCATTTTTCAAGCGTATCAAGGATCATGTGTCCCCCCTATATAAACGATTAATGACCACCGCTCTCAATAGACATGTAGGTTGCCTACACGATTTTGACATCAATTGTATTAAATTTGCAGCCCTCGAACATGTCCCTTCACATGTTCGCGGGGGAGGTATCGACCAGACCCTATTGCAACTTGAGACCAGATGGATCCATGTCCTAAATGCCGTAAAATTTCCTGGTTTGAACGAATATATAAGTTTTAAACCTTTTTTATAATTATAATCTCATAATTTTATCTTCTTTCATATATCCCTACAATATAGGGCCATGATATGATATTGGCCTTACCATGGATCCATCTTCTCTCTGACTTCGGCTCAAGTATCTGGCCTTACCCCCTCCCCTAAATGTCAATCTATCTTCCTCTCTACAATCAGACCCTGTATTCCAACCTATATGGATACCAATGTGGGCCCCAATTCTCCTCTTAGGGGCCTACCGCGCCCTGAGCCCTCAGCCAACTGTCGCATTCCCAAAGTTCTCATTGCTCCCTTTGGAGTGATCCTTATTTTGGGAATTCTCTTTCTCCCTCTTTTTTCTACAAATACTTCAAAAATCTATTAATTGTTCATCTCTAATATTCACTCATATGATATTCATATTAAATTGGAAATGTTTCAATAATAACCAAGATCCACTAAACATAGTTAAAATAGGTAGATTCTATGAACGAAATTGGTACAGAATCTTCTTATATATTTTACTTTGTATATTATTCGCCTGTACTTGTTTACATGCCTTTCCTGTGTGGCCCGGGTCCGTGGCGGGACGTTTTTTGCCAATCGGGGATACAGCCCATTATTGGGAGTGGGCTCTCTCCCCCATATGGTCCCTCTACCCAACCTTAGTTTGGTTTTCCCCCCCTTGTCTCCTCCCCCCCTTCCTTCCCTTCCCTCTCCTTTCTTCCCTCCCCCTATCCTTCTCCCCCATCCCTTCCCCCTTTCCCAGTGAGCTCAATACCCCTTGTTATATCCTGCTACATCTGGTTGTTCCTTTTGTCTATACTATCCTCTATATAATTTTATATAACTGAGTATTTATATTAATCAGTTATACCTTAATAAGTGACTTTGCTTTTGTAATATTCAAAAAATTCTTTCCTTCTTTTTTTCCCTTTTTTTCCTCTTTTACTCTAAGAAAAATCATTTCCTTTTTTATTTCCCTTGTTTACTATTCATTCTCCAGCAATGCTTTGCACGCTGTGTATCATTTCGACGGGCGGATGGGCGGCGATCTCCCTGATCGCGCCCCTCCTCCCCCTGTCTGAAATGACATCTCTGTGTGTCTACCGCAGCAGTGATGCGCGCGCTGTCTTCGTTCCTTCTTTCTTTTTTCTTTCTCTCCGTGCCTCGTGACTGAGCGCAAGATGATGGCGTCATGACGTTTGTCGATGCCGTGATGCACCTTGGGATTTGTAGGCGGCAAACGCAATAGCCGCGGCGTCCTTGTGACGCAATCGTTCACTAATTGGGCTGGCTATTTATAGCCTTGTCAGTTTCCACTATAACCCAACCTGCTAGGACTACTATCCCTCTGTGTGGCAACATCAAGGTAACCTCTACATCTATAGAACTATATACTTCCAGTTTGCCTGCTTATCTAGAGACACTTCTTTGCTCTTATGCTACCTCTTTCCCTATTCAGTGTATCCTTACCCTAAATTCCACCACTTGGAACCTCCCTCCGTCAGACACCACCTGGCACGCTATGTCCAACCTTTTGGAAGGCTGCTTTCCAGACAAAGACTGTTGCTGTAAGTCCCTCAAAATCTGTTTAATCCTTTTACAGATATGCTATCGCTCTTATGTTGCTTTTACATCTCCCTTTTTATTTTTATCTTTATCGTCTATAGTGTTCCTTTGATTTTTTCCTTCAATCGATTGGACTCTTTCTATGCTGCGTGCCTATGGCACCCCGCATTTAGTCTTTGGAAGTCTTGTTTCAAATAAGGGTCACTGCTACACTGACTGCATAACGCCCTTATCACCTGTTTAGCTGATCTGCAAGGTGATTCATCTACTCTTCAATCTAGCTTAATAGCACTGATTTCTGAAGGTAGGTACTTTTACATAACTTTTTTTATTTTTGTTCGGTGACATGTTTATGATATGTATACTTTGCTACACATATACCATACCTATTCCCTCGTAATCAAGATGTCTTTTTTCTATTGTCAACTATTAGATTCACCTATATCTATTCAAGTTACTTCCCATATGTGAGGGCACCCTCCTGCCCTTTAGGAAACCATTTTTCCTTCTAAAGGTCCATCCGCATGTAAGCAGGTTCACCATCCGGGTAGGTTAATTTCTTGTACCTTCTCTTTTACAAGGGGTTATTCTTTCCCTCTCTGTTGTTTTATTCGCACTTGTGTTGTTCACATCTGCGAATAATCAGTCAGGCCAGCCACTAATTTATCCTTCCCCTGTATTCCTGTTACACCTGTTGGGTTCGGTGGGGTACCTGGCCTGTTTTCGTCCCGCCGCGGACCCTAGTCACACCTTCCACAATGATGTTAATGTGAACCATTTTTTGCTGTGCTTTGTTTTTGTATCCATTGAAATATATGTTCTAATTTAAAAATCTCTCTGCACTAGAGTTCTCATAACTGGAACGATCCGGCTATAAAATCCCCTGAAGAAGCCATACCTGGCGAAACTAGTAGGGTTGTCTGGATCACTTACCATATATTCCAACGAGTACTCCCAACTGTGGTTTTATTATATTTGTTTTCTTATGGTTTTCCTTTTTTCTTGTTTGTGTGTACTAACTTATTAAGTAATTCAAATATTTAAAATAAAAAATCTTTTGTACTGAATACTGATGCAGTCTTCTTTGGTTTCTACTTATAACTTCTTTTCCCAGGCACCGCTATAATCCCCCCTCCCCTCCACACCTCTTTTATGTAACTAACTATGTAACATTCCAGCGGTTTGTCGACCCGCAGTAGACCCGCTGCACTTACCTCGACCCCAATAGCTCTACACAGCTCTCCTCCTCCACATCACGGGGAGCAGCCACCGCCATCTTGCGGCCTGGACGCCGGGACTTATCCTCCAGCAGTGCGGGTAAGTCCCTCTCCTGCCTCCTCCCCTACTGCGGGCCCTGGTTCTACTGCAATGTCTTTGCGGGGCACCCCGCTGGCCTTTCAGCATTGGGGGCTTTCCACCACACCCCTAACAGGCCGCTCTCACTCCTTGTCGTGGATGCGGCCTACCCCCCACTCCATTCTAACCCCATCCTCAACCCCAGGCTCACCAAAGCTGCAGAGTCTGCCCCGCTCCTCTGATCCCGGCTCCACCTGCCTAAATGGGACTCGCACAGAGCTCTCAGCTTCCCCACCCTCCATGCCTGGCCCTCCCCAGAGCCCATCACCATCATTTCCGATGAACAATCAATGTGAGTGGTTTGAACCATGGCCTCCCACTCTGCAGGCCCCAGTCTACCCGCATCCTCTGCCCAGGGTACCCTCCATCCTTACAGAAGATGAACTGGTCTCCTGGCGGGAACAATTGCACTCATTACCTACCAAGGCTGACTTTAAGTTGCTGATAGCTGAGGTTAAGGAAGCCTGCCGGGGTGAAATTTAAGCTCTGCAAGTAAACTTCCACCAGCTGGCCACTCAGGTGGAGAACCTGGATGAAGACCTGCAGGTCACCAAACTTATGGTCCATCGAGTCCAATCTCAACAGTCTGATGATCGTTATATCCTCCGTGACATGCAACGTCACTTGGACTTGGACAATCTTAATTGCCGCAACAACATTAGGGTCCGAGGACTCCCGGAGTCTTCCGGTCCAGAGGACCTGCACTCGGTCCTTCAGATGATCTTCAACAATTTGCTGGGAGTGCCGGCCTCCACGCACATTGAAATGGACAGAGCCCACAGAGCCTTGAAGCCTAAGGATCAAGCGTCCAAACCCAGGGACGTTATCTGTAGAGTGCACTCATTTGCTTTTTTTATTTTTATTTTATTTAAAGGCAAAACACAGGTACAAGCATACAAAGCAACTTCAAAGTGTTACGAGATTACAATGAGCATATGGGATATAATAACCATACCAATTTGTTACAGTTGAGTAAACATTCAGTTAGCGACCTGTTAATCGCTGAAGTCCAATACATGGTAGTCCTAAACACCTGTGCTCAGCCCGTTTTATTTGAAAAAGGAAGAGAGAGAGAGAGAGCAAGAGGGAGCAAGAGAGAGGAAGAGAGGAAAAGAGAGAGAGAGAGAGAAAGAAGAGGGAAAAAAACAGGAGGGGGGGTGACAGGTGGGGAGGGGTAAGTACTCGTTTGCTTTAAAGGAGGAGATAATGCGCAAAGCTCGGCTGATCAAACCTATCCTGGTTGATAGTGCCCTGATCCAGCTCTTTCCCGACCTATCTTGGATTACTTTACAGAAGCGTAGGCTACTTCAACCGCTTCTTCACTCTCTGCAAGATACCGCCATCACTTATCATTGGGGCTTCCCCTTTAGCCTGACGGCCAAACACGCCGGAAAGATGGCGACGCTCCAAGTGCCTAAGGACATTCGTTTCTTCTGTGAAACCCTGACCATCCCCATTCCAGATCTCCCAAGCTGGGATATCATCCCCCCTCCTCCTCCTCCTCCCCCTTCGACCGGCTGGCAAAGGGTCCCGGTGAAGAGGAGGGGACGCTCCCTGATGCCCCTCATAGGAGCACTAAACAACGCCCAGCCTGAAAACTGTCCTGGCTACTTTAGTTTAACTTTTATTCTTTCTCCCTCCCCCACTTAACAGGTGTTGGGCCCAACCCAGAGGGACACTTTGTCTTTACATGGTTCATCAAGGTTGCAGTTTGTATTTGTAATAGCTACCATGTGTTTTTTGTTTTCTCCTTCCACGGTTGTCATCCCTCCCTTCTGGAGGGCGGCCTCTGTCCCTCCTGGCTGCCCTGATTTTTTTGCGCCCGGGCTGTCTCGTTGGGATGATAGCCCTCCTAACATTCGGCCTGGGTGCGCATGTTTCTGTGACTGTGACCCACAGCCCACGTGTTTTTGCCCACATGTCAATGCTCAAGTTATTCCTTACAGTGACTAGTATTGTCCCCCTAGCTTTTGTTTAATCTTTAACCACTTTCTTTTATATCAGAAGAAATTTTGTAACATCACATAAGTGTATATGTTGCCGACACCCCAAATCGATTAGAAGATTGAAAGATTCCCCCAAGGGAGGGGCTTTTTAGGCAACCATAGTAAGCGTAAATATGCAAACAGAGAATTATATATAATAATAAATATTTAATCGTGTAGAAAAAGAGATCATACAGTATAACACTTCACAAATCATAAAGTTGCAAAAACAATTTTTTGGAAAAACTGATCCACATAAATAAACTCTACAAGGCCCTACGCGTTTCGGGAGTTTCCCTTCTTCGGGGGCCGGAGTCTGTGTGGGAACAAATTATATTACATCAGGTTTACATAACCATAACATCAAAATAGCTTTAACAGTCATGTCAAAATTTTTTAAAAAAACAGCAAGCATAAAATGTGAAGGATAAACAAAAAACATACCAGTCAAGAGATGGCAACTCAATAAAAACACAGGGTAAAAAAGTCCATGGTGAACGATATTCCTGAAAAGATGGTATGCAGGAGTTGGGAGACAGGCACAATATATCCAAAGGGAAAGCAAGCCCCAGGCCAAAAACTGCCAAACTTAGAAAGGTTGTATAGTCCCTAAAATAAAGGACAGGTTGCATAAAAATATATGCAAAATAGAAAAAATATATATGTATATATATGTCATATCAATTTTAGTCAAGGTAAGATAAAAAGATAAACTGTATACCTGTCCAAAGGGAATAACCCATAAGAATAGCCAGAACGGGTCAACGTGAAGCACAGCACAGTAAATTATCTACCTATCCAGGAAGGGTAGTATTAGAAATTGGCCAGAGAAGGTCAGCGTGAAGCGCAACACAGGAAAGCTGAAAATAAAAAGATTCAGCAAATAGCATCCAGTTTAGTTTATGTGAAATGAAATAAAAAGGAAAAAAAGCCAAATGTTTGGGAAGAGGGAGCTGACAGTGCTGAGCATCAGCCAGCAACATACCTTTCAGTAGATGTGTAGTTGCCGTCACCGTCAACCAGGTCAGCCATTCCTGGGAGACGGCTGTGTATAAATAGGAGAAGGGGGTGTGGTCACCCATGTATGGTCACCCATGTGCGCGACAAACGGCGCTAATGCAGCGCAATCGCGTCACTGGTGAATCATAGAGTACCGCCCCTATGCCGTAGTGTGTTACCATAGAGAGGGCATGGAAGGGGCGGACGCAGGGAGGTGTTCCGGTAATGGTCGCATCGGAATGCGCACGCACTCACATAGTCAGTGCGCAGGTGCGAATAAAACGGAAACAAACAGTATCACATGATCGGTAGTAGTAAGATGGGCGGAAGTATCGTGACAACTGTCAGCAGAGAGCGCCCAAACAAAGGCAAAAGAAACACATAGCAGGACTATGCTATTAATGGGATGAAAAAACCCCATAACCAACAATATAAGAGTTCAAAAGCTAAATAAATTACTGTGCTTGGATTGAGGTTAACAAAATTAGGTATTATTTAAATGAAGGCAGTGGCCAAAATAGGGGTACAGAGAACATACCCGAAGAGGGGAAAGGAGTCTGACAAAAATCCCCTGTCCGGGCAGAAGTCTCTGTGCGGCGCAAAGATTGACCCATAATCACAGGGCACAAAGTGCCATATGACTGGGTCAACAGGAAGGCCGCCATCCAAAGGGTGACGGCCTGGGTGCGCCGTGCTTACCATAAGGACAAAAGTGCCTGATTCCCCAAATCAAACCAGGAGAAAAAAAAAAAAAAAGGGGGGGGAGGTTTACACTGTGTAATTATGACGAGGAAGCATCTCAGATAAAGAAACATGATAACTAGGTGCTGTTTATCCAGGGAAACAAGTAAGTAGACCTGGAAAAACATCCAAAAGGGGGCTACCAAAACAGGACAGGGACAAAGGCAAGCACAAAAACGAAAAAGAGAATGAGAGCAACACCAAAAAATCTAGAAACCAGGCTACAAAAATAAGCAAAAAGAAAATAAAAGTATATAAAGGAAATTATTACAACAACCTTACTCTTTTTCACAACCACCCGAAGAGAACCCTTCTAAGAAGGGCCTAAAACTGATCTGTTCGTTTAAGCCAGGGAAAGTAGTCGCCTCTAAGTCTATGATCCATCGGGTTTCGCGTTGTAAAAGGGTTTTATTCCAATCACCCCCTCTGGGGTTGGGGTGGATCCTATCTAGGATGAGGAATTTAACTCCTGAGAATTGCCCTTTGTGATGAAGCAAAATGTGGCGTCCTAAAGGCATATCAGGATTTGCTGAACGCATACTGCTGATATGTCGGGCAGCCCGTTTAAAGAAGGGCAGTTTGGTCTTGCCCACATAAAACCTGTTGCATGAACAAGTAAGTAGATAAACTACCCCAGGAGTCTTACAGTTTGCAAAGTGGCGTGGTCTAAAGGGTCGCCCATTTGGTAACAGGGCCTCTGGGTCAGTGTTGATATATCGACAGGTCGAGCAACCACCACATGTGTATGTGCCCTTTCTTTTGCAGGGATCTTTCCTGAAGTCTCCCTGAAATTCACTCGTAACTAATTGGTCCCTAAGGGAGGAAGCCCGTCGGTACGTAATAGCTGGTTCTTTAGTAACAAAGGGTCCCAAATTGGGATCAAAGGAGAGTAAATGCCAGTATTTCTTAAGAATCCCTCTCGTTTGTTGATGTTGCGTGTGATATTTAGTAATTAATCGTAGAGTGTTTTCATCTCTGATAGGCTTTTTCTTAGGTTGAGAGAGTAGATTTTGTCTGGTATGTGCATTAGCACGTTGGAAAGACTTTTTGAGGCACTTCTTAGAGTAACCTCTCAAAAGCAATCTTTCTCTGAGATTCTTTTTGCTTATTTTTGTAGCCTGGTTTCTAGATTTTTTGGTGTTGCTCTCATTCTCTTTTTCGTTTTTGTGCTTGCCTTTGTCCCTGTCCTGTTTTGGTAGCCCCCTTTTGGATGTTTTTCCAGGTCTACTTACTTGTTTCCCTGGATAAACAGCACCTAGTTATCATGTTTCTTTATCTGAGATGCTTCCTCGTCATAATTACACAGTGTAAACCTCCCCCCCCTTTTTTTTTTTCTCCTGGTTTGATTTGGGGAATCAGGCACTTTTGTCCTTATGGTAAGCACGGCGCACCCAGGCCGTCACCCTTTGGATGGCGGCCTTCCTGTTGACCCAGTCATATGGCACTTTGTGCCCTGTGATTATGGGTCAATCTTTGCGCCGCACAGAGACTTCTGCCCGGACAGGGGATTTTTGTCAGACTCCTTTCCCCTCTTCGGGTATGTTCTCTGTACCCCTATTTTGGCCACTGCCTTCATTTAAATAATACCTAATTTTGTTAACCTCAATCCAAGCACAGTAATTTATTTAGCTTTTGAACTCTTATATTGTTGGTTATGCGGTTTTTTCATCCCATTAATAGCATAGTCCTGCTATGTGTTTCTTTTGCCTTTGTTTGGGCGCTCTCTGCTGACAGTTGTCACGATACTTCCGCCCATCTTACTACTACCGATCATGTGATACTGTTTGTTTCCGTTTTATTCGCACCTGCGCACTGACTATGTGAGTGCGTGCGCATTCCGATGCGACCATTACCGGAACACCTCCCTGCGTCCGCCCCTTCCATGCCCTCTCTATGGTAACACACTACGGCATAGGGGCGGTACTCTATGATTCACCAGTGACGCGATCGTGCTGCATTAGCGCCGTTTGTCGCGCACATGGGTGACCATACATGGGTGACCACACCCCCTTCTCCTATTTATACACAGCCGTCTCCCAGGAATGGCTGACCTGGTTGACGGTGACGGCAACTACACATCTACTGAAAGGTATGTTGCTGGCTGATGCTCAGCACTGTCAGCTCCCTCTTCCCAAACATTTGGCTTTTTTTCCTTTTTATTTCATTTCACATAAACTAAACTGGATGCTATTTGCTGAATCTTTTTATTTTCAGCTTTCCTGTGTTGCGCTTCACGCTGACCTTCTCTGGCCAATTTCTAATACTACCCTTCCTGGATAGGTAGATAATTTACTGTGCTGTGCTTCACGTTGACCCGTTCTGGCTATTCTTATGGGTTATTCCCTTTGGACAGGTATACAGTTTATCTTTTTATCTTACCTTGACTAAAATTGATATGACATATATATACATATATATTTTTTCTATTTTGCATATATTTTTATGCAACCTGTCCTTTATTTTAGGGACTATACAACCTTTCTAAGTTTGGCAGTTTTTGGCCTGGGGCTTGCTTTCCCTTTGGATATATTGTGCCTGTCTCCCAACTCCTGCATACCATCTTTTCAGGAATATCGTTCACCATGGACTTTTTTACCCTGTGTTTTTATTGAGTTGCCATCTCTTGACTGGTATGTTTTTTGTTTATCCTTCACATTTTATGCTTGCTGTTTTTTTAAAAAATTTTGACATGACTGTTAAAGCTATTTTGATGTTATGGTTATGTAAACCTGATGTAATATAATTTGTTCCCACACAGACTCCGGCCCCCGAAGAAGGGAAACTCCCGAAACGCGTAGGGCCTTGTAGAGTTTATTTATGTGGATCAGTTTTTCCAAAAAATTGTTTTTGCAACTTTATGATTTGTGAAGTGTTATACTGTATGATCTCTTTTTCTACACGATTAAATATTTATTATTATATATAATTCTCTGTTTGCATATTTACGCTTACTATGGTTGCCTAAAAAGCCCCTCCCTTGGGGGAATCTTTCAATCTTCTTTCTTTTATATCAGGTCCCAGGTTATAGGTACCTGCTGTAGTTTGGCATCTGACACTAACCCCCTAAATTGATTCAAAAGTTCGTCCCTAATTATTGCTTACCCCCCTCGAACCTGTTGATTGCTGGGGGTAACCTGGAACTATCGGTCTACTGTTGGACCCCCATTGCTTGTTACGTGAATTGTGACTTTTGTTTGTTTTGCTAACCTATCTTTGTTTCTGTTTTTTGTTTTTCTCTTCCTCTCGCTTTCGTGGCTGTTCTCTCCTGGGCTCCTGTGTTTACCCGTATATGAGGGTCAACATCTCTGGTCTCCCTGGATCCCTGGGCTCGATAAGTATATAACACAGCGACGCATGTCCTTCCACTGTCTCTTGTCTATATCTCATCCCCAGCATGGTGCAGGTTTACTCACATAATGTGAGTAACTCAAACTTTAGACGGCAACTAGCACTGAGAAGTTTCATCTTTGTACAAGAAACACACTTTAATAGGACAGGCACTCTGGCGTTTGCGTCGCGATACTTTCCTGTGGGATTCTTGGCCTCCAATACCAAAAAGCAGGGGTGGCCATTTTAATAAAGAAAGGGTCTCCATTTACACCCACCTCCTCCTACTCTGATCCCCAGGGACGGTTTCTGATCTGTAGTGGCAGATGGCAACACTTTGACATAACTTTCTGCAATATTTATGCACCAAATGTGAACCAGATGTCTTTTGTTACCAAAGTGTATAACCGCCTATTTAGAACCACACATTCCTTTTTAGTCGTAGGAGGGGACTTCAAACTCCCATTCTCCCCTATTCTAGATAAGACATGCCTTAACAAGAAAATCCCCCCCCACGCCTTGTTAGACAATCCCAACAATTCCGACAGATCACCCATACGTTTGCCCTGTTTGACGCCTGGCGTGTGGAACATCTGACTGAACGTCAATACTCCCAATTCTCCCACCCATTTCGCACACATGCACGGTTAGATTACTTTTTTGTTAATGCCCCCTCCCTGCTGGCGATACCTGACGTAGAAATCCTGCCTATATCATGATCGGACCATGCTCTGATGCTCTTGAAACTTAAATTGGATCGATCTGCGGTCAGATGCTGCCATTGGCGACTCAACTACTTCCTCTTAAAGGACCTCGAACATAGGTCGGAGTTAGAAAACACTTTAAAGCTGTACTTTGTAGAGAACAATACTAAGGAGATGTCTGTGGGAACCCTCTGTGAGGCACACAAAACGGTCCAAGCTGCTGAGACAACAGGCAGCACAGCGACTACGGGACTTAGAATCCAGACTTATGACTTTGTCTTCGACCCGTCTCTTAAGAGAAATTATACGTCTCCGGGCAGTCCTTAAAAGCATAGACATAGGCAAGGTTGAAAAGGCCCTTCAGAGGGTCCGTCAGTTATACTATGATAAAGGTAACAAAGCCCATACCCTTCTAGCGCGTAAACTCTGAGAACATACTCAGGCCTCGGCTCCCCACGCCCTACATGACCCAGCTGGGACCCTTCACTCCCACCTCGAACGTATTGCCCAATTACTCTGAGACTACTACTCGGACCTCTATAACAATCCCCCTATACCGCATTTACCAATCCAAGTGACTTACTCTGACCGCGTACAGACCTACCTCGCAGCCAACGGGGTGGCCACTTTACCGGTGGAGGCTCTACACTCCCTTTATTCCCCGATGAGGAGATCTCAAAACTCTGAAACTTCTTCCGAACAATAAGGCCCCCGGTCCTGATGGCCTTCCGTATGAGTATTAAAAAACGTTCCTACCTACCCTGCTCCCACATATGGTCCGTTTGTTCAATGGGTTTATGGGCAATGATGAAATTCCACGGGACATGCAGTCCTCACACCTCACGCTCATACCCAAACCCGATAAAGACCATACGCTATGCGGGAACTACAGGCCCATAGTTTTATTAAATTCGGATCTGAAAATGTTTACAAAATTATTATCCCTCTGAGTGAATGAGATCCTCCCCTCCCTGATCCATAAGGATCAGGTGGGCTTTGTTCCTGGGCGCCAAATGGGGGACACCAGAAGCATCATCAACTTAATTGACATCATTAATAGACAAAAAGACGAGGCGCTCTTGCTCAGCTTAGATGCTGAGAAAGTCTTTGATAGGCTTAGCTGGCCTTTTATGTTTGCCATCCTCAAACATCTGGGCTTCCGGGGGCCGTTCCTTCGGGCGATCAGGCATTTATATGCAACTCCATCTACCTCCATCAAAACACCTTTTGCGGCCTCTGCCTCTTTTCCTATTTCGAATGAGACTAGGCAGGGCTGTCCGCTTTCTCCACTGCTCTTCGCCCTGTGTATCAAACCCCTGGCGGCCCAGATCCGACGAGACCCCAACATCAGTGGCGTAATGGTCAGAGGACGCAAATTTAAAATATCATTGTTTGCGGATGACGTTCTCCTCACCCTAACACGCCCGCATATCACCCTCCCCAACCTCCACAAACTTCTTGAGGAATATGGGTCCCTATCATGATATAAGGTTAATCCAGCTAAATCGGAAGCCCTCCCACTTAATCTCCCCCCGCAGAAGTGCACCGCCTATTGGAAAACTTTTCATACAAGTGGAAGTCCCATGCCATTAAATATTTGGGGGTATTCCTCACTCCCCGATATGACTCTCTATATAATGCTAACTTCAGACCCCTGTTTGCATCTATAAGATCCGTATTAACCAAATGGAGACATTACCCAGTGTCTTGGTTTGGACGCATTGCCTCGGTCAAGATGAACGTACTACCTAAACTATTGTACAACTTCATGACCCTCCCGGTGCCTATCCCATCCGCCCAGCTTAGGAAGCTCCAGACAGACCTCCTAAACTTTGCGTGGAATTATAAACAGCACCGAATAGCACGCTTCATAATGTGTGCCTCCCGAAAGTACGGGGGTCTGGCCTTCCCACACCTACAGCGCTACTATTATGCAGCACAACTAAGGGCTATAGCTTCCTGGGTTACCCCTCCGGCCTATAATCGATGGACTCAAATAGATAAAATTTGGCTAGCCCCCATCCACCCAAACAATTTATTGTGGAACACTAATGCAGATGTCCCCTCAACCGCCCTGCTACATACCATGAACCTCTTACGCACTATTTGCAGACAACTAAATCGCAACACCCCTCTACAATCTGAGGCCTCTTTGGTGACAGTTTTTCTTTACAACCCTAAACTGCCCGACAGCTTAACTTCCCAGATGATTTCCCCCTGGCTGCAGAGGAATCTCTTTCATTATGGATATCTGGTAAATCCAGTTTCTAGGACTTTGTTGCCATTCGACAAACTCAGGACTAAACACAAACTCCCCCGTAAGCACCTTTTTCGGTTACCTCCAAATCAGACACTACGCTCTTACCATCACCCCCACCCTCCAATTCTCTAAGCCATCCCCATTTAAACTCCTAATCTTATTACACACAAAGGGCTCATTTCGGACATATATAAGCTTTTAAATTCCTAAGATATGGTCACCCGGGGGAAACATAGCTATGTGTAAATGGGAGGAACACATTGGAGAGGAGCTAACCCTTGAACAATGGGCCACCATATGGTCTTAAAAGAAAAATAAGTGTAGCGCTGGTGAGCGTGAATTTGCGTGAAGCAATTTACACCAATATCATAAACAAATGAGTGACATTGTAATGGGGTAATCCAAAAACACAATACCAAAAAAGTACAGAGAGGGTGTTGAGACCCTAAAGATGCAATCGGTGGAGTGTAAAATATAAACTACAAAGGAAGTCCTTTAGATCAAAACAGGCAAGTCTTCATATGAAACACTCCTATACATCGCTCCTGTGTTACTGGAGAATTTGATGGTATGCGTGATCCACTTAGATGGGCATGCAGGATAACCAAACAGGTATGTGAAAAAGGATGGGTACTCTTGCCACAAAAGTTGGACACACATGCCAGGAGCACTGTGTCAGATGCGCTTGTAAGAGCTCCTCGGATGGACGGCTCTATAAAGAGTGATGGTTGGAAGGATTGTAGATCTTTCCCAGGGATCACAGGGTCCAGGATGGAGGGTAGTTCCAAATTTTCAGATGGAGCAACGCTTATAGGTATCCAAAAAAAGAAAAACAACTCCACATAGTGTAGTTTGTTTGTAAAAGGAAGCCTTTATTAGGCTAGTAAATGGTAGAACAACAAAAACAATAAAAAATGAAAATGCCAGTACTCTGGAAAGGATCTGGCACACGTGATCACATGAGTATAAAAAGAGCGTGGTAGTTGGGTATGAAAAAGCTATGTACCCGACATGTTTCGAGCTAATGCTCATCGACAGGGGCAATGCTCATCGATTGTTTCTGGCCACCCCCTCGTGATCGCTCCCAGCAAATCAGATGCTTGCTCTTCCTGTGTAATGTAAACACAGGCAGAGGAAATTATGTCACACTCCGCGAGGCGGTCTTTTTGACCGGAGCTCGTTGAGTGAAGACATCTAACAGTTGCACCAACAGAACACTGACACAATACACATAGGAACACTTTTCACACCCAGATCACCCCCCAGTTACAGTGTCACTGATTTCAGTGATCATTTATTTACTGATCACTGCATTTAGTGTCATTTGTGACTGTAAAATGTGTTGGGGACATTAGCTTTAGGTCCAGGGTAGCCCCCTACCCCCCCATATAAAGGTTTAACCCCTTGATTGCCCCTCCAGTTAACCCTTTCACCCCCTATCGCCAGTGTCACTAAGAAATCGTTTTTCTGATCGCTATATTAGGGCTCCTTCACACGGGCGGCCCGTTCAGATCTGCCTGACAGTTTTTTAGGCGGACCTGATTGGGCGCTCTGTGCTCCTCTATGGAGCCGCGGATGTCATCGGTGATATACCGCTGACATCCGACCCGCCAAAGTGTGACAGAGGAAAAACCTACTTTTTCATCCGTCTGGTGAATCGGATCGTGTTAACACAGACAGACGGTCCGTGTTCATCCGATCCCCCCCATAGGGGAGAGTGGATAAAAGACAGGGCCGTCCCTGCACAGTGTGCGGGGACCACCCTGTAATCCGACGGCTCAGCAGGGATCAATGGAGCGATCCCCGCTGAGCAAGCATAGGTTCACGTGAAAGAGCCCTTAGTGTCGCTGGTGCCGCTAGGTAGCCAGTTTTTTTTAGGTTCGCCGCCAGGTTTTTATAGCGTCGGGTACCTCCATACATTTTCTTTTTTTTTTTTTAATTCTTTATTTCTTCAGAAACAGAGGAACTGGTCCCAGGGGACCCAGACAACATTGTACACCAATTACATCAAAGTACATGTATGAGCTTAAAGGTAGATAAGTGGTGATGTGGCATCCCCGGACGTGAGTCAGTTGTGGATCTTGTGTCGCTCTGGGCTACTGGTGGTACCAGGCCAAGGGAGGGGCGCATTCAACCCCCCCTCATGTGTGCTCGCTGGGCTGGTCTAGGGCCAGTCCACTCTGCAGTTTTATGTATCTTAGGTGGAGATCAGCAAGAAAAAGAAAGAAAAAAAAAAAGGGAGGTAGGGTAAAGTAAAGTAAAGGTTAAAAGAGGAAGTGGGGGTGTGGGGGTGGGTTGGGAGAAGTCTCAACTGAAGGTCCAAGACTGGTGGGTGTGGGGGGGGGGTGGGGGCTAGAGAGGGAGGAGGGGGTTCCACAGTTCGGAGGGCTATGTGCTACCTCCGGGAGCGGGGGTGGTTCCTATCTGCTGCCTAATTGTCAAGGGAAGGGGCGTCAGCGCCAGGGGGGGTACTGTCAGGTTCAAGGGGTTCTCCCCTGAGGGATTTCCCTTCGTCCGAATATCGGAACATAGTCCATGGTCGCCAGGTCTCAATATATACCTCCTGTCTCTTCTGGCTGGTGAGGATCAGGTCCTCCATCCCCTCCACCTCGTCGACCCTCCTAAAGCCATTGAGTAACGGTAGGCGGGTTTCGTGATTTCCAGCATAGCGGGATACATGCTTTAGCTGCATCTAGTAAGTGGCGTAAAACCGATTTCTTATATGTTCGTGTTGGGGTGGTCGTCGCATGCAGTAGGAAGAGAGCCGGGTCCTCCTCCAGCACCTGGTCTGTGACTTTCTGGGATATACGTCGGACCTCTCTCCAGAAGCCCTGCAGTCGGTCACAGGTCCAGAACACGTGTAGGAGGGTTCCCTCCTCCTCCAGGCATCTCCAGCACCGGTCTGATGACGACGGGAAGAGTTTGTGGAGCAGCGCAGGGGTCCTGTACCATCGAGTCAGGACCTTGTAGTTGGTTTCCTGCACTCTCGAGCACAGGGAGGACCTGTGGGTGAAGGTGAGTATGTGGCGTCTCTCACTACTGGTAAACTGACAATTCAGGTCTCTTTCCCACTTACTGAGAAAGGGGGGTGGGTCGGTCTCTGGTGGTGTAATCAGAATACTGTATGTGAGTGAAAGCGCGTGCGTCAATGTCCCTGTTTCCGTACACAGACCTTCGAACGTCGTGGGCGGTAGGCGTGAGCTGTCAGGAGGGGGTATACTTCCCAGGAAGTGGGCGAGCTGAAGTGCCCTCATATAGTCCAGGCCGAATGGTCCCGTGGGGTCCATTAATTCCCTGGTCCCTAGCCACTTGCCCCCGGCACTGAAGTGTGATGCTTGGAATAGCCCTGATTCCCGTAGGTCCAGGAACTTCCTGTCATTCAGTCCCGGAGGGAAGCGGGGGTGACCGATAATCGGTCTCAGGTGGGAGCTACTGGACGAGAGACGGGTCTCTTGCAGGAGCTGTGCGCATATTTTAATGGTCGCACCTATCAATGGGTGTCGCTGTAGCTCCGGAGGGAGGTCTACCTGGCACCAAGGGGCTCTATGAAGGGGGACCAGGCTCTGGTCCTGTTCAATACGTGTCCAGAGTTTGGTGTCTGTGTGCCGACACCAGTCAATAAGTCTGTTACATAGTTACATAGTTACATAGTTAGTCAGGTTGAAAAAAGACACAAGTCCATCCAGTTCAACCATAAAAAAATTAATAAAAATAAAACAAAGTAAAACACAGTACATCCTCCCATACACCCAACTCCATACCCACAGTTGATCCAGAGGAAGGCAAAAAACCCCAGCAGAGCGATGATCCAATTTGCTACCGGAGGGGAAAAAATTCCTTCCTGATCCCCCGAAAGGCAATCGGATTTACCCCGGATCAACTTTACCTACAAAACTTAGTACTCCGTTATATTATGTGCATTTAGGAAAGAATCCAGGCCTCTCTTAAAGCAATCTACTGAGCTGGCCAGAACCACCTCTGGAGGGAGTCTGTTCCACATTTTCACAGCTCTTACTGTGAAGAAACCTTTCCGTATTTGGAGGTGAAATCTCTTTTCCTCCAGACGTAAAGAGTGCCCCCTTGTCCTCAGTGTTGACCTTAAAGTGAATAACTCAACACCAAGTTCACTATATGGACCTCTTATGTATTTGTACATGTTGATCATATCCCCCCTTATTCTCCTCTTCTCAAGAGTGAATAAATTCAGTTCCTCTAATCTTTCCTCATAGCTGAGCTCCTCCATGCCTCTTATCAGTTTGGTTGCCCTTCTCTGCACTTTCTCCAGTTCTCCGATATCCTTTTTGAGAACTGGTGCCCAAAACTGGACTGCATATTCCAGATGAGGTCTTACTAATGATTTGTACAGGGGCAAAATGATATCTCTATCTCTGGAGTCCATACCTCTCTTAATACAAGAAAGGACTTTGCTCGCTTTGGAAACCGCAGCTTGGCATTGCATGTTATTATTGAGCTTATGATCAACTAAAACCCCCAGATCCTTCTCCACTACAGATCCCCCCAGTTGTACTCCCCCTAGCATGTATGATGCATGAATATTCTTAGCCCCCAAGTGCATAACTTTACATTTATCAACATTAAACCTCATCTGCCACTTAGTCGCCCAATTAGACAGAGCATTGAGGTCGGCTTGTAAATTGGAGACATCCTGCAAGGACATTATTCCACTGCATAGCTTGGTGTCATCTGCAAAAACAGAAATGTTACTTTTGATCTCAGACCCAATATCATTTATAAATATATTGAAAAGTAAGGGACCCAACACTAAACCTTGGGGTACACCGCTGATAACCTTGGACCATTCAGAGTAAGAATCATTAACCACAACTCTCTGAATTCTGTCTTTCAGCCAGTTTTCTATCCATTTACAAACTGATATATCTAATCCTGTAGACCTTACCTTACACATGAGCCGTGTGTGGGGAACTGTATCGAACGCTTTTGCAAAATCCAAGTATACCACGTCCACTGCCACGCCTCTGTCCAGGGTTTTACTTACCTCTTCATAAAAGGAAATCAGGTTTGTCTGACAACTTCTGTCCTTCATGAATCCATGCTGTCTGCTGCTTAAATAGTTTGTTTCCAGCAAGAACTCATCCATGTGGTCTTTTATTAAACGTTCCAGTATCTTTCCAACTATAGAAGTTAAACTAACAGGTCTATAGTTACTAGGTAAAGACTTTGTTCCCTTTTTAAATATGGGCACCACATTGGCTTTATGCCAATCCAGTGGTACTATTCCTGTCATTAATGAGTCCCTAAATATTAGATACAGTGGCTTTGAAATTTCAGAGCTCAATTCTTTTAGGATCCGTGGGTGGATGCCATCTGGTCCAGGTGCTTTATCCACCTTTATTCTGTCTAAATATTTCTGGACCATATCACTTTTGAGCCATTGTGGATTTGGGGCTGTGTCACTCCCACCCCCTATATCGACATGAGCTCCCCCATTCTCCATTGTATACACAGAGCTGAAGAAAGCATTTAATAAATTTGCCTTCTCTATGTCCTCAGTCACCCACTCTAGATTATTTTGTAAAGGGCCTACATGCTCAGACTTGACCTTTTTACTATTAATATATTTAAAGAATTTTTTGGGGTTTGTCCTACTATCTTTTGCAATCTGTCTTTCATTTTGAATTTTTGCATCCTTGATTTCCTTTTTACATATTCTATTATATTCTTTGTAACATTTAAACGACACTAGTGTTCCTTCATTTTTATATTTTTTAAAAGCTATTTTCTTATTGTTTATAGCTTTTTTAACTTTAACCGTGAGCCACATAGGTTTTATCTGTAGCCTTTTAAACTTATTGCCCATGGGAATATACTTTGCAGTGAGGTTCCAAAGAGTCTTTTTGAAGAATTCCCATTTCTGTTCTGTGTTCATCGGTGCCAATATTCCCTCCCAGTCCAAGCCCTGGAGAGCAGTCCTCATGCTTTGAAAATTTGCTCTCTTGAAATTAAGTGTTTTTATCTTTCCTGTATGTATTTCTTGCTTATAGTTTACATTAAACGAAATCATGTTATGATCACTGCTACCCAGGTGTTCCTTTATCTGAACATTAGTAATGAGCTCTGCATGGTTTGAGATTACCAGGTCCAACAGAGCATCATTCCTAGTTGGGGCCTCAATAAACTGGACCATAAAATTGTCCTGCAATAGGTTATTAAATTTTTGTCCTTTAACTGTCCCAGAAATTCCATTATTCCAGTCAATTTCTGGGTAGTTAAAATCCCCCATTATTATCACCGTCCCTGCCCTTGCAGCCCTTTCCATCTGTGCAAGGAGCTGAGTCTCTACCTCCTCATTAACATTGGGTGGTCTATAACAAACTCCAATGATTAGCTTTGAACTACGCACATCTGTATGCAGTTCCACCCATAATGCTTCAACTTCATCACACTCTCCATCAACCAGGTCCTCTTTCACGCTTGCTTTGAGGTCACTTCTCACATAGAGACAGACCCCTCCACCTTTCCTTTTTACCCTGTCTTTCCGAAAGAGAGCATAGCCAGGAATATTAATAGCCCAGTCATGTGAGGATTGAAGCCAAGTTTCAGCAATACCGATTACATCATAGCTCTCCTCATGCACCAGAGCTTCCAACTCACCTGTTTTGCTTGGAAGGCTTCTGGCATTGGTGAACAAACACTTAAATGTATTGTTACATTTTTCGCTGGCGTTTTTCATATGATTCATATAATTTTTAGTAGTGCAAATGGCACTATAATTTCCAATGGCTGTTTGCAACATGGGAACTTTCTTGTCACCTGCCATAACCCCACCTCCATCTATCCCCATTCCACTCTCCATTAATGTCTGACCCCTAACTGACCTGTGTGCCCGATGTAATTCACGTTCACCCTCCCCCCTCAAGTCTAGTTTAAATACTCCACCTGTTGAGGTGGGTCGCTCGGTGGTACGTACGCATCTCTGGGAAGGCTATACCGCCGCTCATTTTCGGGCGGCTAAGCATGCCGCGATTTATGCGTGGGTGTTTCCCCGCCCACAGGAAGCGGGTGAAGGCGGCATGTGTTTGTCTGAAGAAGGTCGCGGGTATGTGGATCGGGAGGGCCTGCATGAGGTATAAAAATTTGGGCAGGATTGTCATCTTCAGGATGTTGCACCTGCCCAGCCATGAGTGTAGGCCACTGCCCCATTTGAGCAACTGATCCTGGACTTTCTTCAAGAGGGGAGGGAAGTTAATTTGGAATAATTTTGAGAGGGCCGACGGAATCAATGTCCCCAGATATTTTAGTGCTGTGTCTGTCCATTTCAGGTTGTAACTGTCCTTAAGTCGTGTCAGAAGCGCTTGTGTGGTGCCTACCCCCATGGCCTCTGATTTAGAAAAATTGATTTTTAAGTTGGAGAGCTGCCCATATGTGTCAAATTCCTGTAATAGGTGTCGTAGGGAGGTGGGGGGGTTCGTAATTGTGAACATCAAATCATCGGCGTAGGCCGAGATTTTATGTTGCTTCCTTCCCACCGTCACTCCTGCGATGTTCGGGTTCAGGCGGACGTGACACAGGAATGGTTCCAGGGTCAGGGCGAAGAGTAAGGGTGACAGAGGGCAACCCTGTCGTGTCCCGTTAGTAATCGGGAATGGGTCTGACAGTACTCCATTCGCCCTCACCCTGGCAGTTGGGCCCGAGTATGCCGCCCTCACCCAGTGCATCATCCGGGGGCCCAGGCCAATGTGCTTAAGAGTTGCGAATAAAAATCTCCAACTCACACGGTCGAATGCCTTCTCGGCGTCTGTCCCCAGGAGGATGCACGGCGTCTTAGTTTTTGTCGCCACATGTAGGAGGTTCAGGACTTTGGTGGTATTGTCTCTCGCCTCTCTGGAGGGGACAAAGCCCACCTGGTCTAAGTGCACCAGTCCGGGCAGGTATTGTTGTAGTCTGGTGGCTAGGATCTTAGTAAGTAATCCATACATTTTCTAATAAATATTTAAACCCCATGATTGTCCCTAGAGTTAACCCTTTCACCAGTGATCACTGCATAAGTGTCACTGGTGACGCTGGTTAGCCAGTTATTTAGGTTCGCTGCCAGGTTTTTATATAGCGTCAGGTACTCTTATATATTACCTAATAAAGGTTTATTGATTGCCCCCTAGTTAACCCTTTCACCAGTGATCACCGTATAAGTGTTATGGGTGAGGCTGGTGTTTGCTGTTTATAGCATCAGGGCACCCACCGTATATAACCCAATAAAGGTTTACCCCCTGATCGCCTGGCGGGTGATATCAATTAAGTTTAAGCGTCAGTCAGGGTCTGCGTCACCCCAGGCAGTGTTAGGTTAGAGCCAGTATCGCATACACCCCCCTTAGTGGTATAGTATCTGAACCGATCAATATCTGATCAGATCTATACTAGCGTACCCAGCAGTTTAGGGTTCCCAAAAACGCATTGTTAGCGGGATCAGCTCAGATACCCGCTAGCACCTGCGTTTTGCCCCTCCGCCCAGCCCACCCAAGTGCAGTATCGATCGATCACTGTCACTTACAAAACACAACATACATAACTGCAGCATTCGCAGAGACAGGCCTGATTTTTTTGGAAGCGTTTTCTACATTTGCTGACAGGTCATGTGCTTTTTTACCTGTGAATCCTTACTAGTGTACGACTAAATTTAAAGCCCAAATTGGCAAAGCGAATGTACACTAGTAAAGAGGCCTACAAGTTTCTGAGCATGTCAGATAGTGAATAGAAGGTCACGCATCTGTCAGATTCTGACTCAGAATACATCCCCGTAGAAGACATCGGCTCCATGTCAGTTAGCTCTGTCAACAAAGTTGTGGTCCCTGCTAAGGCCAGGTGTACCCGACCCCATTGTGATGTTGTTGAGGAGCAAGAACCACAGGACCCTTGTATGGAGCAGAGAGCCAGTATTAGCGCCGCTATTCCTTCTGGTGAACTGGCAAGCACCAGCAGCCTAGTACACCCTGGTCGTTCATCCAGCACTGCAGTATCACGTGGTGACTTGGCGAGTCCCATAAGTGCAGTTCAAGCTGGCGAGGTGGCAAGCACAAGTAGTGTCCTGCTGCCACCAAGAAGAGGTTAAAGACAGGCCCGTCGTGCCCATAGTGCCCTTCCTGCAGAATTTGCCTATACTAATTGGGTCCCCACCACTTCTGCAGAACCCGTACTTCCCTTATTCACTGGCCAACCTGGTATTCCGGTGCAAACAGCTCATTTTACGTAATTTTTGTTCGCTGTTTTTCACAGAAGATCTCTATAGATCTATTGTAGACCAGAGTAATTTATATGCTGGTAATTACATCGCCGCTAATCCCCAGTCCATCCTTGCCAGAGAATGGAAACCACTTACGGTTTCCGAATTTAAAACCTTTCTGGGCCTTTGGCTCAACATGGGCATACACCAATTTCCTAAGTTGCGGACTTATTGGTCCACAAGTCCACATGAACATATGCCTGTGTTCTCTGCTTCCATGGCCAGAAAATGATACGAGGCAATCCTGCGGTTTTTGCATTTCAATGACAATGAACTTTGTCGTCCACTTGGAGACCCTGAATACAACCGGTTCTACAAAATTCGGCCCCTCATAAACCACTTCAACAAACGTTTTGCAGCCTTGTATACTCCCCATCAAGTTGTCTGTGTTCATGAGTCCCTAATTACATTTTCTGTCCGCTTGTCCTTCAAGCAGTACCTTCCCAGCAAGCGTGCCAGATACGGGGTCAAGCTCTATAAGCTCTGTGACAGGACAACAGGCTATACATGGAGCTTTATGGTTTATGAGGGAAAAAATAGTCAGGTAGAGCCGGAGTACATAAGGAGTGCTGGCAAGATTCTGTGGGACTTGGTGTCACCCTTATTCGGAAAGGGGTACCACTTGTATGTGGATAATTATTACACAAGCGTGCCACTTTTTAGTCACTTGTTTGATCATCAGATTGGAGCATGTGGCACCGTGCGACCTAATCGCCGGGGCTTTCCCCAGCGGCTTGTAGATTCCTGTCTTAGGCTGGGGGAGGTATAATAATTTGCCCGCTGTGAAGTGGCGGGACTATAAGAATGTTTTCGTTCTTACCACCTTTCAAACAGACACGACAGTACAAATTAGTGCGGCGGCTGGTGTTGTGAAAAAACTCCTCTGTGTCCACCAGTATAACAAAAATATGGGAGGGGTGGACCTCAATGACCAGTTGTTGGTGCCGTATCATATTGACCGTAAGGCAAGACGCTGGTACAAAAAAGTGTCTCTGTACTTATTTCAATTGGCATTACTGAATGCTCATGTCATATACAGAGCTTCAGGGTAGACTGGATCCTTCCTTCAATTCCAGGATGAGATCATCTTAGAAATCCTGTATCCAGGCGGTTCTACACCTCACCATTCCCAACCAAATGCAGTAAGCCGACTGCATGAGAGGCATTTTCCATATGTCCTTGAGAGTACCCCAACACAACGAGCCCCCCAAAGAAGATGTTGTGTCTGTAGCAAGCAGGGATATAGGCGTGACACCCTTTATTATTGTCCCTGCTGTCCTGACAATCCTGGTCTTTGCATTGGGAAATGTTTTGATCGCTTCCACACACGAGTGAAGTTTTAGCGTAGGGTAAAGCATTTCACAGGCTAGGCACACTTATACAGGGTCTCCCAAGATGCCATCGCATTTTGAGAGACCCAAACCTGGAACCGAAAAGTTGAACAGTTACAGTTACAAAAAAAGCGTTAAAAAAATAAAGTAAAAAATAAATAAAGTAAAAAATAAAATAAAAAATAAAAACACAAAAAACACATCAAAAATAACAAAAAAATAAAGTAAAAAATAAAAACACAAAAAAATATAAAAAAAATAAAATAAAAAAATAGTTGTTTTTTTGTTCTCTCTATTGTTCTGCTCTTTTTACTGTATTCTATTCTGCAATGTTTTATTGTTATTATGTTTAACCACTTGAGGCCCGGACCAAAATGTAGGTAAAGGACCAGGTCCCTTTTTGTGATCCGACACTGTCGCTTTAACTGAAAATTGCGCGGCCGTGCGACGTGGCTCCCAAACAAAATTTTTTTTCCCACAAATAGAGATTTCTTTTGGTGGTATTTGATCACCTCTGTGGTTTTTATTTTTTGCGCTATAAACAAAAATAGAGCGCCAATTTTGAAAAAAATGCAATATTTTAGAATTTTTAGCTATAATAAATATCCCCCAAAAATATCTAAAAAATCTTTTTTTTCCTCAGTTTAGGCCAATACGTCATTTTCTACCTATTTTCGGTAAAAAAAATCATAATAAGCATTTATCCGTTGATTTGCGCAAAATTTATAGCGTTTACAAAATATGAGATAGTTTTATTGCATTTTTATTATTTTTTTTTACTACTAATGGCGGCGATCAGCGTTTTTTTTCATGACTGCGACATTATGGTGGACACTTCGGGCAATTTTGACACATTTTTGGGACCATTGTCATTTTCACAGCAAAAAATGCATTTAAAATGCATTGTTTACTGTGAAAATGACAATTGCAGTTTGGGAGTTAACCACAAGGGGGCGCTGAAGGGGTACTGTATGACCTCATCTGTGTTTCTAACTGTAGGGGGGTGTGGCTGTAGGTGTGATTTAATCGATTGTGTTTCTATATAAAAGGGATCACACGATCAATGACGGCGCCACAGTGAAGAACGGGGAAGCTGTGTTTACACACAGCTCTCCTCGTTCTTCAGCTCCGGGGACCGTTTGCGGGTTCCACGGTCACGGAGCTTCAGATCGTGTCGCGGGCGCGCGACCCACGGCTGGGCATTAACCAATCACGTACCGGTATGTGATTGTGCCCAGCCGTGCCATTCTGCTGACGTATATTGGCGTCAGGCGGTCCTTAACTGGTTAATCATGCTTGCCGGTCAGGTACGCCATTCAGCTGTTATGCGGATTTATTCATCTTGACAGCAACAGCAATTGTTCCCACGATATATAAAGCCGTGACTCCAGCGCAGTAGGAGGTGATTTCACCACTACAGTTAAAAAAAGGAGCATATATGCCAAAGCATGGGGGCATTAGGGGCAGAGTAGCGATTTTGCTCCTAATGTCGCATACATAAGGTCGACAATCCGACGGAGGCGTACATACACCTCTTTTGCGACACATTATAGTCTGCACTTACTCATACCGACTTAAAAAACAAACAAAGAGAAAGGCTTTTTAGCTCTCTACTCTGTAATCAAAATTAAATGTTTTTGCAGCAACCCTCCCTGTGACCGAGTTATTAAACATATGTATGCTGCCATGGGAGGCACCAGAAAAACGGAAAATTGAATACTTACCTTTCCGTAATTTTCCTTTCCTGGTGCCTACCCATGGCAGCATATGCCATCCCTTTCTATAAATCCTTAAATGTTTGAGTCTAGTTACAAGAATGGTGTATGGGGGGGGGGCGGCCTCTTTCTTTTATAGAGTTAGGATTGGTCCTGTGGGTTGGTTGTGGGCGGGGTAACCAACCATATGTTTGCTGCCATGGGAGGCACCAGGAAAGGAAAATTACAGAAAGGTAAGTATTTAATGTTGAACATAGTGTCGTGAAATTCTATGAACACATGCAATATGGAGGTGGGACTTTGTGTGGATGCAGCTTGAACGTGGGCGGGACACATGGGCAGACACACAAGGGGCCCCATGATCTCCTTTTGCCGGGGGGCCCATGAGCTATCAGTCCGCCCCTGCTAATTGATGTCAACTTGTTTAACTTGTTTGTGATCTAATTATCTAATTAAGTTTTGATGATAATGAGCTATATATTGGTCCATGTATGTGGTCATTTATAGGTATGTGGTTTTGAAGAAGGGCGCTATCTGTATCAGCCCAAAACTTCACCATGTATACCATTTAATTCTTTATTTATTTTTTTACTTACATCAGTTTATACCTATCCTGTGAGACCCGCTCATATTTATGGCTTTAGTCGTCTCTACTAGCAGTTTTGCATCATCTGTGAGTCTTTACCATATTTGCAGAGTCTATTTTTGCTGTGTGTGTAAGTTTTTTTTTTTTTTTTATATATAATTTTTAATTTTTTTTTATAATATATCTTATGTTCATATATATAATTTTCCGTATTTTCGAATTTCTGCTTTCAAGCTTGTACCTCAAAACCCTCCCTCGAACCCCCCCCCTTCCCCCCCATGCCCTCCTCGTAGCGCCCAGGACTCTGAGTTAAATAACTATCTCCAGTTTGTATTAGAGTAAGCTGTACCGAATACTGAACTTATATTATTAGGGTCTGAGCTCTTGTTTTCCGTTCTCTATTAAGAGCCTACTCCTCTATTTGTCTTTTACTTCTCATACCGGGACCCTCAGTCCCTCTACGTAGCTCCAAGTTTTTTTATAATCCTTCCATTTAAGCCATTTAGCCTAAAAATCATTTATGGTTCCTAAAGCGTTCTCCTTCAGCTCTTCCATCCTGTAAATCTCCTCCACAGCATCCACCCACTCCCATATCTGTGGGCTTCCGGTATCCTGCCATTTCCTTGGGATCAGCTTTTTTGCTGCATTCAGAAGATGGGGTAGAAGTGACTGTTTATACTTTTTGATCCCCTCCCCATTACAATGGAATAGCACAGCTCAGGGATCTTTCTTGATCTTAATATGCGTAATCTTTTTTATTTGGAGCAGTATGGAATCCCAGTATTTTTGATTTATCGGACAGGTCCACCATAAGTGAGCCATCGTGCCTCTCTCGGCGCATCCACGCCAACATTCAGCAGATTGGTCTATTTTAAATTTGCTGATTTTAACCGGTGTAATGTACCAGCCCGAAATGCACTTATAGTTCATCTCTGCTGTCTGCCAATCTATGGCCGAGGAATGTGTCAGACTCATTATCTTGTTTATCGTATTGTCCCCCCTAATAGTGCCTAGCTCCCTTTCCCATTTTTCAACTAAAGGTGCTGCTCTTTGTGCCCCAAATTTAACAAATATCTTATATAGTTTAGAAATCATGGCCCAGATTCAGAGAGAATTAGATTCTCGTAGCATATCAGAAATACACTACGCCGCCGTTTTTTACCTGGCTCTACGTGGAATCCAGGTAGATTTTGTCCAGTAAACGACGGCGGCGTAGTGTATTTCTCCCGTCGCAATCCATCTACGCGAGTAGGGGGCGTGAAGGATTTAAAATAGGCGCGTTCCCGCGGCGATCGAACTGCGCATGCTCCGTTCGCAAATTTTCCGCCGTGCATTGCGCGAAATCACGTCGTTACGTCATTAGTTGTTTGAGTAGCGTCGTTTACGGACATTTCTATTCCCGAACGAGTTACGTAAAAAAAAATAAAAAAAAATTAAATTCGATGCGGGAACGACGGCCATACTTAACATGGGCTACGCACCGTTAGACCAGCAAAAAGCTGGTCTAACAGTACGTAAAAAAATATAGACGTAAGCGATTGCGAAGACCGCTCGTATCTTCGTGGATCGCCGTAAAAACACATTTGCATATCCCGACGCATCAAAACGACGCGAACTCCTTCCAGCGGCCGCAAAAATATCGCAGCGTAGATCCGAAGGCTTACGAACACGTAAGCCTCTCGGATCGAAGCCCGAAGCCGCCGTATCATGGTTTGAGGATTCAAACTAGTGATACGGTGCGCAAAATTTGAAATTACTCCTGTCTAACACTAGTTAGACAGGCGTAATTGCTCTGTGAATCTGGGCCCATGCCTTTAGTATATTTCATAGTGCAAACCGTTTCTAGTGGTGTCAGCTCCTCTCCCGAGCGTAATGGTTGGGGGAGTTGCTGCACAAAGTCACCTAGCTGCGAGTAATGCCACCTATCCAGGTTCCAAACATCACGTCTAGATTTCAGCTCCTCGTAGGTGGCCAAGTCGCCGCTCTTTATCATATCTCCTAAATATGTCCTTTTTGATCCAATTTCCTCCTATTTCTTTTTCACCAGTTGCAAAATATGGGTTTTCCTTTATATTTATAAGTGGAGAATTAAATTTACTATTAAGGAGTGTCTGTACCCGATCCCACATTTTCAACGTGCTTTTTGTCAAATCATATATATTGTGCTTTAGTGCTCTATATTGTGCAGGTATCCATAACATTTTACTTAATTGGATTATATCTTGTGACTTTTCTACTTGTACCCATCTTTTCCCTTGCATATCTCTAACCCATTCCACCGCCCTGGAGAGAACTGCCGCCTTATAATAGCTTTTGATATCGGGAACTGCCAGACCGCCATCCTGTTTATCTTGTTTCAAAGTTGACAGGGATATTCTGTGCTTTTTGTTTTTCCATACATATTTCATCAGTACCGAGTTCAAGATATTTAAATACTAGAGAGGTAGCGCGATTGGAAGTAATTGAAATTTATATAGTATTTTAGGGACAAAAATCATCTTTAATATGTTAATTCGGCCCATCCATGAGATGGGTTTGTTTGTTATTTTTTTTAATTAGTTTTTAATTTCGTTTAATAGGGGAATATAGTTGATCTTATAGATCTTCTTAAACGTGTTCACTAGTTTAATGCCCAAATAGTTTAACTTCTTTCTCTAGGGAAAGGCACACGTCTCTTTGACCAACCCCACTTCCGTTTTATTTAAATTTATGTTTAATATTTCAGATTTGGCCACGTTGACCTTAAAATTAGAGATGGCCCCTTATTGTTGCAAAGTATGTAGTATCTTAGGCATGGTCTTCGCCGGGTCTTCGATGTAGAACAGAACGTCGTCTGCAAAGGCTGATAATTTGTGCTCTTCATCGTCGACCCGAATCCCTTTAATGACGGGGTCTTTACGAATGACAGCCAGTAAGGGTTCAAGGGAGAGGATGAAAAGTAGGGGGGACAGGGGACATCCCTGTCTAGTCCCATTCTTCATCTTAAACGGATCCGATAGGGCGCCGTTGATCTTAATTCTTGCTGTGGGCTGATGGTACAATGTTTTAATCCATTTTATGAACCTATTGCCTATTCCTAGTGCAGCTAGTGTCTGCATCATGAGTCCCCAGTCTACCCTGTCGAAAGCTTTTTCAGCGTCGATCGACAGAAATAGACTGGGGACCCCTTCCCTTTCGATCCTCTGCATCAAGAGTAGGGCTCTAATCACATTATCTTTTCCCTCTATTCCGGTCACAAATCCTACCTGATCTGACCGTTTCCAGCAGACAGATTTGATCGTGTGTACGAGGCCTAAGAGTTCAGGCCTTTTATGTTATATGATAAAAACTTCAGTTTAGCCATTTCATTCTTCCAAGCTTAAATTTTCTTAACCACTTGCCCACCGAGCCTGTTTTTCAGATTCGGTGTTTACGAGACTAAAACAGTTTTTTTTGCTAGAAAATTACTTAAAACCCCCAAACATTATATATATTTTTTTCTAACACTCTAGAGAATAAAATGGCAGTCATTGCAATACTTTTTGTCACACAGTATTTGCGCAGCGGTCTTACAAGCGCACTTTTTTTGGAAAAAAATTCACTTTTTTGAATAAAAAAATAAGACAACAATAAATTTGGCCCAATTTTTTTATATATTGTGAAAGATAATGTTACGCTGAGTAAAATGATACCCAACATGTCACACTTAAAAATTGCGCCCGCTCGTGGCATGGCGTCAAACTTTTACCCTTAAAAATCTCGATAGGCGACGTTTAAAAAATTCTACAGGTTGCATTTTTTGAGATACAGAGGAGGTCTAGGGCTAGAATTATTGCTCTCGCTCTAACGATCGCAGCGATACCTCACTTGTGTGGTTTGAACACCATTTTCATATGCGGGCGCTACTCGCGTATGCGTTCGCTTCTGTGCGCGAGCTCGTCGGGATAGGGAGTTTTAAACATTTTTTTTGTTTTCTTATTTATTTTAAATTAGTTTATAATTTTATACACCGAAATAAATAAATAAAAATAAATTATCACTTTTATTACTATTACAAGGAATGTAAACATCCCTTGTAATAGAAAAAAGCATGACAGGTCCTCTTAAATATGAGATCTGGGGTCAAAAAGACCTCAGATCTCATATTTAGGCTTAAATGCAAAAAAAAATAATCTTATTTTTAAATAACATAAAAAAAAATGTCTCTTTAAGACGCTGGGCGGGAGTGACGTCAGCAGGGCTCTGGGGACGGGTGGGGGGCGATTTTTCGCTAACGTTGTCCTTAAATCTACCTAGGCGGTGGACCCGCTCTATTTTGAGAGGTTTCCCCCATTATTTTCGAGGAGAGGGGTGAGCAAATTATTCAAAATGAGTCTTAAGTCTTCCCCCTTTTCTTCCTTGATAGATCGAATCGTGATATTTTGTCTTCTGTTACGATTTTCCTGATCCTCAAGGCGATATTGCAAATTCCTTTGATTCAACTTCATGATAGAGTATTGATTTTTCATTTGATTTATTTCCGAATCTTGTTTTTCCATTTTTGTTTCGATCTCCTCTACCCGGGAAAGGATGTGGTTGATATCGGCTCTCAGGCCGTCAATTTGCTCCTTTATGGCATTCTCCAGTCTCCTAAGCATTCCATCTAATTCCACCATAGTTGGTATCTGTGAGTCCACTCTCGGATCTTCAACATGGCTTGAATCCTGGTCCCCAACTGTAGACACATCTGTACTTTTTGCACCCCCTATCCCTTTTTTTATGGTCCCCGATTTCCCAGTTTTCTTATCGTTAACAGGGCTTTTGGTACTTCCTTCCTGGGACATATATTGTTTAATTGAGCTAGTGGTGGGATTTTCCTTGGGGATTTTCGGGGCATTGCCCCTTGTTGTCTTGCTCATGTTGTGTCTGATCTTGGATCTAATTCACTTCCCCAGTTTCAATATAAATAGGTTTCTTTTACCCTGCGTAAAATTTGCTGAGTGGGATAGCTAATTGCTCAACTCCCCTTTTATACTCTGGGGGCGATGGCCAGGGATTATTATTATTTGATTAGGGGCCCCTCGCACCTCCGAACCAGCAATCGACCCCTATGCCAGTTCTGATCTATATTACATGTAGTGGACCCCCAGGCCACGAAATGATGTGTGATGTTTTACCCCCTGTGAGAGGAATATTGACTCCAGATCATGCTACAAAGAGGCTCCCCCTTAGATCCCCCAACACCGGAGCGTCTACTCGAGGGATTATATGGTAGAGTCGTGACTTTTCTCAGGCCAAGGGACACCAGGATTACCCACACACACGGGTTCCCTAGCTGATGGAGAATCCCTCACCAGGGGTCTACGGTGGCTCCCCCGTAATCCTGTGTAAAGGCGTATCTGGGAGAGTCACATTCCGTGGACCTCGATCCGCCCTGAACCACGTCCTTCTCCCTTCATTCCCCCCTCTGCACGTCTAGATCTCACCACCAACCCCCATGAGGGGTGGACAGGCTCCACAATATGTTCACCCAACACTTCCTCCTGCGAACTTGAATTTGCCTGTTAGTGGTGGACTCAGTGCGGTATTCAATAGATCTAATGAATTAATATAGAATGGGGACTCCACCTCTATGCCTCCCGATGTCTTTCCCCTTTACATAGATAGCCCCTCATTAATCCAGTACTAGTACCAGTGATGACAGTCAGTATGGATTATATCTCGTCAAATAAGTCCTGTTTTAGGCATTTGAGGAAGGTATGAGCGGTACAGATTTTAATATGATAGTCTGGTTTCAAATTGTGCTGCACATAATGAGTCAGGGTCTCAGGGTTCTTTAAACCTTTTTATCCTTACCACTCTTTCTCCACATTATCTGCCATGGGGTTGATATCATATAACAAATCATAATGTTCTTACCCGACCCGCTGTCTCGCGATCTTCAATATATAGAGAGCCATCTGCATGTGCGTCCTGCAGTCAGGGCTTCGGATCCGTGTGTTACCTGATCCACGCCGAGGCATCTCGGGCTGGGGAGTCCTGACCCAACTGTGTCTGCGGGGTGTATCCAGCTAGCCGCTGGCTGTTCCATCAATTCTTTCCGTCAGAGGAGCGGGGTGCGTGGGGGGGGCGGGAGGGATCGCTAAACATTGAGACTAGGTAGAGCCCACTAGCGAGCCCGCATTCGGTGAGCCAGCAGCCTCTCACCCCGCCGGGCCATCCTTGTCATACGCTTCTCCTCAGAGCTTCCAGCGATCTGTTCCCCCAGTTGGATCCGTGGCGCGGTCGGCCCCTCCCTCTGCGTGCGTGCTTCACGTCATGCCCTTGTGTGTAGATTCTAACTGTATACCATTTAATTCTGATGTGAATTTTTTATATCTTAAATACATTTTTATGTGCAGCAATTCCATCAGTTTTTTGGATATATGTACATACAGTCCTTTCTTGTGGCACTCTGCCCCGCTGGCACATGATCTCCCTGCCTGCAGAGAGTGAGAGAGAAATGCTTCCACACTTCTCCTTTAAGCAGAGTCGTTCAGCTCCCCACTGGCAACAGAGCAATAATGCTAATGCAAACAGGGTGATTAGGGTGTGCACAGACACACCCGGAACACCATGTGTGCATGCTTATGCCCCTGGGAAAATGTACTAGGCTGGTGCGCCCTCTGGTTATTTTTACGCAATTCTAGAATGATTGTCTTGCTTTATTGGTTACAAATGTTTATTCTTCTTATGTTTACACTAAGGATTTGTGTGTGAACACTGCAGGGATTTCTTTATAGTGTTCCCGCAGGAACTACCATATTTATTGGCGTATAACACATACTTTTTTCCCCTTAAAATCGGGAAAATTGTGTGTGCATGTCATACGCCGATCCCAATTGTCTGAGGGAAGAGGAGCGAGCACCGCTGAATTACATAAAGCCGTGACCTCCTTCCTGTGTATCCGGCGCTCCATCACGCACAGCCACGCTTCCTGGCCCCACATTGGACCACTGTACTGTCTATCATATCAGCAGGGGCACAGGAAGGAGATTGTGGCTTTATGTAATTAAGTGGCGCTCGCTCCCCCTCTTCCCTCGGAGATAGCAGGGATGATCTGACACTGAAAGGTTAGACTGCAGATGGGCACTAAACAGGCAGGGTATTTTTGTAAATGTATAGGCTGCATATGGGCACAAATCAGGCTGCAGATGGGCACTAATCAGGCTGCACTGAAGCTGCAGATGGACATAGATCTGGCTGCAGATGGGCACAGATCAGGCTTAATTGAGACTGCAGATGGGCACAGATCAGGCTGCATTGATGCTCAGATACCATTAATTTTGCTACAAAGTGGTTTATTAAAAAAAACAAAAAAAAACGTCCATCTTAAATTGTGGTGCGTGTTATACGATGATACATACGGTAGTTCTGGCCACCTAAAAAGATTTCTTTCTATGGATCAACTGTTTTTAAAAAAAATCTTTTTATTGAGTATACGACATACAAAACAAACAACAGTAACCTGCCACAGCATTGCGAGTAAACCCACGCAATAATCAGTGCCAGTCGGCAATTTGGCTGCCTCCAACATTAGGAACATACAGCTGTAGCACGTTCACAAAGAAAAATAAATAAAATAGAAACAAACAACCTAGTGCTGTATTGGCTTTTGCTCAATTGAAAGGTCTAAGGATCAAAGCTTTCAGTCAAGACCCATGGGACAATAATAGGTATTCAAGAAACCCACATTAGAGATTGCAAAACAATAAGAACACCCAACATATCAAAATCTCATCCACCCGAAGAGTAGTATCATGTACATGCCTCATCAGTCTGCAGTCGCCGTGGAGGCCTCCGCTAGCCATCAGAACTGCTGTTGGGTTCCGGACTGCCGGAAAAATATTTCCGGCAGTCCGGAAATGCCAAACCCCCCTGCGACATTGTACGCATCAGTGTGGACAGTTTAAATCTAGGGGGGTTAGAGCCCCAGAGGAAGGAGGAAAAAAGTTGGTTCAATTTCGTAAAAAAAGAGCAAGGTATCCACTGTGGGAGTTTCAGAATAGGTAGGTAAATCCAGGTATGATTTTCATTATAATTAAGTTAATGTGGCCAATAAGGATAGAGGAAGGTTCTCCCAGGCTTTTAGTTTGGCCTTAACTCCTTGGACCACCGGCTCTGGGTTAAGGGGATAAAGCTGGATGCGTCTCTCGAGATGCGCACCCCCAAGTACACCAGTTCGTCTACCCACTGCAGTTGGAGATCTGGCGGGGCTTGTCTTTTTGCCTCAGGGTCAATAGCTAGCAATTGGAATTTTGTCCAGTTCACCCTTAATCCTGTTATTTTAGAGAATTCTGTCAATACATGCAGCGCTCCTCTAAGGAAGGAGTCATTGAGTTATTCAGAAAGAGTAGGAGGTCATCCACGTACAGAGCCACCCCATCCTCCAGCCATGCTATTTTTGTATTCTTTTTTTGTGGGGTGAGACCTGCAGTGCCTCCGCCACCGGTTCCATAGCTATTGTGAACAGTGCTGGAGAAAGAGGGCAGTCCTGCCTGGTACCCCTGGAAAGCGAGAAGGGGGAGAGACATCGTCCCCAATCTGATGGCTGCCTTTGGGGACCTGTACATAGTTTGCAGCAAGGCAATAAAAACCAACAGAAATCCCATCCTCTGCAGAGTTTCCCAGAGAAATGGCCATTCGATCGAATCGAATGCCTTTTCGATATTGAAGGCGGCAACCGTTCTAGTGCCCACATTGTCATGTATGGCATGCAAGTTGGTGAATAATCTGCGGAGGTTAATATCTGTTGATTTATGGGCAATGAACCCAGTCTGGTCTGTGTCTATAATGGAGGGCAGAAGTGGGTTGAGTCTACCAGTAATTTAGATAACATTTTGAAATCAGTTTTGAGAAGTGCTATGGGCCTGTATGAGGCGCACTGTTTGGGATCTTTAATGGGCTTAAGGATTAGAATAATGTGCGCGTCTGCCATGGAGGGTGGGAGCGCTCCCTCCTCCAGACAGTGGGTATACAGGTCAGCAAACAGGGGAGCCAGGAGATCCGTATTAGACAGATAAAATTAGATGGGTAGACTATCAGAACCCGGGGCCTTCCCAGTTGCCAAATGTGTTAATAATAGCATGTACTTCCTCTGCAGTGACCATGTAAAGGGGCCTCTCCTCATGCAAGAGCCACCCTAGAGCCAGGGGGTCCAGGATAGGCGCCATCAAGCCAGGCGTCAAAACCGCAGGGTGCGTGGTACTGTACCATGTCTGATAGAAGGTCTGAAACTCCCTCAGGATACTCTCCTGGGATGTAATAGGCTCACCTGTAGGAGAAACCAGTTCAGGGATCAGAGTCATAGGGGTGTCGTGATGGGACATCATGGCTAGTAGTCTACCACTTCTATCCCCCTACTCAAAGAATCTTTGTTTTGTAAACGTGTGACCTCACTGAGATGGAGATGGTGATCCCATTTGTTGGACTGCAGCCGTTTGAAATTGGAGACGGAGGGGTTAGACCCGTAAGTGGCCGCCACCTCCTCAATCTTCCCCTCCAACTGTGACTCTGGATCAACTGTTAACATAGGATTGCTTGTGAATGTTTCCGAGTGTTTTCTCGCAAAACTAGCAGGATTCAAGCCAATGGGGAGTGCAGTACCGCATTTGGTCAGAGGTGCAGGGGTGCTGATTATACTAGGAACGGTTTGAGTCATTTGGAAATACTCAGAAATACTTAAGCGTTTCTGAGTTCAGTTGAGTCTCTCCGCTGCCCCACCTCTGGCCACATGCGGTATTGCATTCAATAGAAGTCAATAAGTAACAAATTATCTTAGTTTCCATTGACTTGGGGAAACTCGCTTTGATATGCGAGTGCTATGGATTACAAGCATTCTCCTGGAATGCATAATGCTCGTAATCCAAGGTTTCACTGTAACATAAGAAATTCCTCCATCCACACAAATCGGATGGATGGAGGAATATCAAATCCACACAGTTAGGTTAAAAAAAAGTCTATCAAGTTCAACCATAAAAAAATAAAATAATATCATACAATCCCATATACCCAATTCTATACCCATAGGGCCAGATTCAGGTAGTCCAGAGCATCTTTGCTCTGGAGTAACGCTTCTCATTTGCGTTGCGCTGCCGAAATTTTAGGAGCAAGTGCTGTCATTCACGAAGCACTTGCTCCTAAAGTTGCGGCAGCGCATCACAAATGAGCCGGCGGAATTCAAATTTAGCGGGTACGGGGCGTGTAGTATGCTAACTACGCGCGATCCCGCCGCCAACGTACTGCGCATGCGTCGAGTGTCAAAACATCCCCGTGCGCATGCTCCAAAATCTGTGAATGAACGTCAATGACGTCACATTCCCATTCATGACCGTTTTACGCAAGCGACGTTTTTTTTTTTTTTCCCGACGCGATGACGACGCCTATACCTAACATAGGATACTCCAACCCCATGTAGGTATATCTATGCGCCGCGTATCCCGTCCGGAAACGTCGTATCGTCATTGCGTCGCGCCGGATTTCGATCGTGAATTGCCGATTTCCGCTCATTAACATATTTTTTGAGCGTAAATCGGCGGGAACGCCCCCGGCGCCATTTTTAAGTTGAAGTAACGATGCGATGGCGAAACTCAGTTACGCTGCTCGCATCGGAACTTCAACCCGGCGTTTCTTGTTTTCTGGTTACAGAAAACAGAAACGCCGGCTCAAAGTCACAGTTAGGCTGGCGGATCACTCGATCCGCCAGCGTAACTGTTCCTGAATCTGGCCCATAGTTGATCCAGAGGAAGGCAAAAAAGCAGAGCATGATCAAATTTGTTACAGCAGGGGAAAAAATTCCTTCCTGATTCCCCGAGAGGCAATCAGATTTACCTATAAATGTTAGTACCCTATTATATTATGTACATTTAGGAAAGAATCCAGGAATTTTTTAAAGCAATCTACTAAGCTGGCCAGAACCAGGGAGCGGTTACAGCTCTTTCTGTGAAGAAACTTTTCCGTATTTGGAGATGAAATCTCTTTTCCTCTAGACATAAAGAGTGCCCCCTTGTCCTTTGTGTTGACCATAAAGTGAATAACTCAACACCAAATTCACTATATAGACCCCTTATATATTTGTACATGTTGGTCATATCCCACCTTAATCTCCTCTTCTCGAGAGTGAATAAATTCAGTTCCTCTAATCTTTCTTCACAGCTGAGCACCTCCATGCCCTTCTCTGCACTATCTCCAGTTCCCCAATATCTTTTTTGAGAAATGGTGCCCAAACCTGAACTGCATATTCCAGATATAGAAT
This sequence comes from Rana kukunoris, assembly GCA_029574335.1. NCBI lineage: Eukaryota > Metazoa > Chordata > Amphibia > Anura > Ranidae > Rana > Rana kukunoris. Next base: position 69,261,038 of record CM056055.1, read on the forward strand.
ATTTTTGTCTTGCTTTGAATTTCAGTTGTGACAATACACTGGATACCTTCAGCTCATCTCACATGTGTCCTATGTCAGTATATATCCGTGGGTCACATTGATTAGAATGTTAAACTGTGGAACGCTTGTGCAAGAAGTGTTTGATAGAGGGATAACATCACTTCTAACTGAAGTGAAAAATTCTGCTTCAAAATCAGTCATCACCTCCTTCATGAAGGAGACTTTGTGGCTCTGTGGACATCTACCTTCCAATGTACTGGTTACGCCAGACATACAGTCACTCGGAACAGTCTCATCGACTTTGCTTACCTCCGGTGATCGGGTGGGTGAGGTAGCAGTCAGTATGGTCAAGGTGGATGAGACCGTGAGGATCTCTGGATCAACGGCCTCCGGTTCAATGATCTCCACAGACGGTGAGGGTGCCGGCCAGGGGGCCTCCTCCTCAGCGGTCACAGTACCCAAGAGCCAGTCCACTCGGCACTGGCGTAGCAAGGGGGGGCAGGGGGTGCTGTTGCCCAGGAGCGACATTTAGGGGGGCGACTTTGCGTGCCTCCTTATTTTTAATTTACCGTGTCACCGACACGGATGTCCAGACCGGCCACCATGTTTAATGTCCAGCGCTCTGTGATTGGGCATATGGGGGTCATGTGAGGCGTGGGGCTGGAAGTCCCGCCTCCGCACATGACCCCCATACACCCAATCACAGAGCGCCGGGAAACTCTGAACATGGCGGCGGGAGACGTCAGGCTCTGGGAAGTGTGAGCCGACGTGGCCGCTGTGACTGTCTTCCCCTCCGCTCTGGTGCTCTGCTCTGTCACAGAGAGCCTCTGTGGTACGGCGCTGTGTGGAGGGAGTTGCACCATGGAGCGGGCTGCGGGTGGATGGCACTGGCGGGGACGGGAGTTGGGACTCCGGAGCAGTTCTGCACATCCAGTGCTGGGGTTCTGTCCGTCCTGAGGTCTCTGGAGAAGAGCAGACAGAGGTAAGGAGGATTTTCACCAAGCTGGGGGGAGGGGGGTGCGAGTATTGCTGGAAGTAGGACTGTAGGAGTTAGGTGAGTATGTGTAGTAGGTCGGTGTAAGGTCAGTGTCAGTGTAGGGGTCAGGTCAGTGTAGGTGTCAGTGTAGGGGTCAGGTCAGTGTAGGGGTCAGGTCAGTGTAGGGGTCAGGTCAGTGTAGGGGTCAGGTCAGTGTTGGGGGTCAGTGCCATTACCGGTTGAACTTTTAAATATACACGATCGGCGGCTCTATAGCCTGCCAATTGTGTATATGTGCTGGCTGCGTGCCCCCTACCCCCCTCCAGTACTGCCGCTGCCCCCCTCCTAACCCCTCCACCTTCAATCCCGGGATCCGCTGCCCCATCTGCGGCCCGGGACCGGCTCGGGAGGGTGTCAGGAGGTAAGATGGGAGGGAGACCAGCATCTATCACCTTGCTGATCTCCCTCCGGGCTGTGAATGCAGAAGTGATGTGGATTACATGCACATTTACCTGTCAGTCATCTGGCTGCTATAGCCAGAGAGAAGAAGATCTGTGCTTCATCAGCTTCTTTTGGGGTCCCAAGGTGACATTATGGGTCCTGGAGACCCCTAATGTCTCCATAAAGAGGACCTGTCAGTGTACCTGTGCTATTATATAGGGGGATTTTCATCCCCCTATGTAATAGCAATGACATAAAGTGTAAAAAAAACATAAAAAGAGTGAAAAAAATAAATGAGTAAATATAAAAAAATTCCGCCCTGGGCGCCCATAACTATGGTTACGCCACTGCCACTCGGTACTTCCGAGGTGTTTCAGTTGGCGGTTCAACGTGAAATCGTCGCTTGGGATCTTCTCTTGAGTTGAAGGGACCCAATAAGTCACTGGGTCTCATGGCAGCTTTAGTCGCTTCAGGCCAGCATGGTCCCGGAACCGAAGATAACGCGTCGCACGTGTGCCCCGGCCTGGTAGGCCATATCGCCGGGGCCCGTGATGTGCTCACACCCTGAAGGTGGGTGCGGCACCCGGATCCAACCACGAACTCCCCCGCACAAAATGCCATCTATCCAGGAGTACCCTCCTCCAGCATGCCCCGCGAGGGAAAATACCCTCTAATTGGCTGCTGCCAAGAAGGCACTCCCACCTGAACTCCACTGCCGCTCTCTGTCGCCCGAGGTGGTAAGGCACCTCTGGAACACAGAATGAACCGACAGAACAGCACAGAAGCTAAATTGACACAAATCACATGGATGAGAGCTACATAACTCTCTCATCCCCCCATAAATTTAAATAGCGTCCGTACTGGAAGTACAGACGGGTAAAAAGCCTGGGCCTGATGGAATTCCTGTGGAGTTCTACAAGCATTAGACTGAGAACCTTGCCGTTCTATTCCATTCCCTTTTCACCAAATCGTTGCAGCTAGGGAGGCTCCCTAAGAACCATGTAGACAAGAAGGACATGCGCCAAACTAAGTGTAGTAAATTAGGGATTTAATGAGGTGAAAATAATAGTAAACAGTAGATTGGCTACTCACAAAACAATTGAGAGCAAGGGCACATCAGGGGTTAACAGCTGGTCGAGGGTCACAGCGATCGTTTACATCTGCAGGCAGGCTGACTTGGCCAAGTCATGGGAGTTATGGAGACCCATCCTGGGGAAGCCTGGAAGAAGCGACAGGGGATCCAGAAGCTGTATTTCCTGGATAGGACGCGCTATGCGTTCCAGCATGAAGCGCAGTCTATCGCCGTACGACCGGAAGTGACGTCGAACCTCGGGCCAGCCAATGGGATGACGCGTTTCTCAGCATCCGCTGGTTCATCAGATCCAAAAACTGGCACCATGAGAGATGCGGTTATAGTGGTAATTCCAAAGCCAGGGAGGGACCCTGCCCTATGCTCCTCGTACCGCCCCATTTCTCTGCTAAATGTGGATGCAAAAATCCTGGCCAAAATCCTTGCTAACAGGTTGAACTCAGTCAAAACTGCTCTGGTACACTCGGACCAGACAGGCTTTATGCCAGGTGGGGGAACGGATATCAATATCCGGCGCCTCCTCACTTACATTGGTAGGGCAGAGGAGGGGTCAGCGGGTGTGGTGGCCTCACTCGACGCAGGGAAAAGCTTTTGACTTCGTTGAGTGGGGCTACCTGTGGGAGGTACTCTTTAGTTTCGGGTTTGGACCGATCTTCAGGAAACGGGTATGCATGTTATATACCTGCCCCTCAGCTAGAATTAGAACCAACGGCTGCCTTTCTAAGGTATTCCAACTGTTGTCGTGGCACAAGGCAGGGGAGTCCCCTCTCCCTGGGTTTGTTTGCCCTGGCCATAGAACCCCTTGCCATATTGTTGAGAGCAGAGACAAGGGTTTGTGTCAGGAAAGGTTCCTTCCGCTGGTGACACTGCCTGATATTTGGCGTGCAGTGCTGTGGTCCACAACCAGGTGTCTCCTGGCAGTCTGGAACTGCTAGGGAAGCTCTCCCCTGGTGGTGGTATGTGATCTTCGGGCCGCAGTACTGGCGTCAACCAGCGGGGGGTTCCTGGTGGTGTAGGGCCAACATCTCCTGCAATTAGGCGTCACCTGAGACTGATTGCAGGAGATGTGTACAAATACCCGGCAGTGACAATCAGACTTTGCCTTGGTATCGCTCCATGTGCCCTGACCATGTTTAGCTCTGCATCTGATCCTGTCTGTCTGTAACCTGAACCTGGTATCCTGTACCTATACTTGTCCCCCAATGCGATCCATCTGTCCTCTCCTTGTCCTGTTTGTTTTCCCTTTCCCCAGCTGCTGACCTCCCATTGACGATCCTGGCCTGGCCCTGTTATGATTCTGGTTTTCTCCATTACCTTTACATATTGGTCTCTTACTATTATTATTTGTGGGTTCTGTTGGTATTGGTTGTTGTGCACAGAGTGATATTGGAGGTTGTTTTTTCAATTGTATTTCACTTATATTTAATAAATTGTATTTCCTCTGTTGCAGCCCACACAGTTCTGGTCTCACCTGATACGTGACAGTATACCAGGGCCATCCCTGATCAGAAGTAGCTGCACAGAGGAACCACTTTGGTTCAGCTTGTTTGCAAACATGAATGCTGATGAAATTGTTCGTCTCTGCTGGCATCTGAAAGTGGTGATTATTGCCGAAAAGTTTGGTCTAGTGACCAGTTGTTTGCAGCTATCCAATCAGCTCAAACACCCTGGTCGATCAGGGTTATATACTGTTTGGGGAGGTGCAGCCTTTGATCAAGATCTGTACTGAGCTGGCCCTGCCCTGTATTCCAGAGAGCCATGATGATTTCACTCCCTAGTATGGCTTCTTGAAGACGACCCCACCGATTTTTGTGAACACTACTCAGCCTGTTCCCCAGAGGTGATTGCTGGGTGCATTGAGTCTGCTCAGTCTCTTGTTAGACAGTGAGATTTAAAACTACAGATTGTACAACCAATACTCTTAGCATGGTCTGACATGGTGCAATCAGCCCCAGCCAAACAAACCACCTCTGCTATCAGACACCAGCCTACCCAAATGTATGCTTCCCCATCTCCCATGTCAACCTCAGTTGCAGCCCAGTATAGACTGCTCCCAACCAAATACTCATATCCAGTCTCTTGTCCCTGTACCTATCCTGCATTCTACCCACCTGTCTCTTCTCAGCTGCCTACAAACCCACAATAACCTTCACCAGCTACTGTAACCTCTTCTCTGTCATATCCCAATCCTCCTTTCCAGTCTGCTGCACCCCTTACCTACAGAGTTTCAGTGGGTAAGCCAAAGAAAAAAACGACAGTTCTTTCCAACCAAAATGATCCTGCTAGTAACCCAACCTGCTCCCACATCAATCCACCTGCTCCAGTCTGCTTGCATGCCAGCTGAACCTGATAACCCACCTGATTCTGCCAAACCTCTACCTGCTAACCAGCCTGTGTCTCTGCCTGAAGTTCCGGTGCCCCAGTCTGATGTTCCTGTTGTTCCAGTGCCTGTTGCCCAGTGTGATGTACCAGTACTTGCTGACCAGCCTGAAGTTCCTGTATGCCAGCCTGAAGTTCCTGTGCCAGTTTGCCAGCCTGAAGTTCCTGTGCCAGTTTGCCAGCCTGATGTCTCAGTACATGCCTTCCAGTCTGATGTCTCGGCGCCTGCCTTCCAGCCTGATGTCTAGGCACCTGCCTTCCAGCCTAATGTCTCGGCGCCTGCCTTCCAGCCTAATGTCTTTGCGCCCGCCTTCCAGCCTAATGACCTGTGTCTGCCTTCCCGTTTAAGGTGCCAGTGTTCCAGCCTGAAGTGCCAGGGCCAGTGTTCCTGCCTGAAGTGCCAGGATAAAGTGTTCCTGCCTGAAGTGCCAGGGCCAGTGTTCCTGCCTGAAGTGCCAGGGCCAGTGTTCCTGCCTGAAGTGCCAGGGCCAGTGTTCCTGCCTGAAGTGCCAGGGCCAGTGTTCCTGCCTGAAGTGCCAGGGCCAGTGATCCTGCCTGAAGTGCCAGGGCCAGTGTTCCTGCCTGAAGTGCCAGGACCAGTGTTCCTGCCTGAAGTACCAGGGCCAGTGTTCCTGCCTGAAGTACCAGGGCCAGTGTTCCTGCCTGAAGTACCAGGGCCAGTGTTCCTGCCTGAAGTACCAGGGCCAGTGTTCCTGCCTGAAGTACCAGGGCCAGTGTTCCTGCCTGAAGTACCAGGGCCAGTGTTCCTGCCTGAAGTACCAGGGCCAGTGTTCCTGCCTGAAGTACCAGGGCCAGTGTTCCTGCCTGAAGTACCAGGGCCAGTGTTCCTGCCTGAAGTACCAGGGCCAGTGTTCCTGCCTGAAGTACCAGGGCCAGTGTTCCTGCCTGAAGTACCAGGGCCAGTGTTCCTGCCTGAAGTACCAGGGCCAGGGTTCCTGCCTGAAGTGCCAGGGCCAGTGTTCCTGCCTGAAGTGCCAGGGCCAGTGTTCCAGCCTGAAGTGCCAGGGCCAGTGTTCCAGCGCCAGTGTTCCTGCCTGAAGTGCCAGAGCCAGTGTTCCAGCCTGAAGTGCCAGAGCCAGTGTTCCAGCCTGAAGTGCCAGAGCCAGTGTCCCAGTGCCAGAGGTGAACATAAACGTGTCCACTGACCCCGTCTATAGCTGGCCATAGCAGTAAGTAGCATTGGAACCCTGTAATCTGTGGTCCTAACACTAAACAATGAGTGTCCTCACAGTCGAGGCACATGCATTCTAATGGGTAGATAGGGGCAGGTGGACTGAAGGGGAGCCACCCCTCCTTAAAGGTGCAGGAGAACACCAAACACCCAGCATATAGCACAATGGCTGCAAAGGTGTTGGTGTGTTGCTGGACCAATACAAGCACCACATGTGAAACAAACGTGTCCACCGCCCCATCTACAGCTGGCCATAGCAATAAGTAGCATTGGAAGGCTAAAGCAGATAACAATTTTTTTTTAGTGTTAGGACCACAGATTACAGGGTGCCTTGGCGCAGCTCTGTGGCTCACGCATGTGTTTGCAAATGCGTGCGGACAAAATCCCTGTTTTTAACGTATACTGTTAGACTGATGAACTTCTGTCTGCTGCCCAGCCTAATGACCTTCTGTCTGCTGCCCAGCCTGACGACCCGGAGCCTGCTGCTCAGCTCGACGACCCGGAGCCTGCTGCTCAGCTCGACGACCCAGAGCCTGCTGCTCAGCTCGACGACCCGGAGCCTGCTGCTCAGCTCGACGACCCGGAGCCTGCTGCTCAGCTCGACGACCCGGAGCCTGCTGCTCAGCTCGAAGACCCGGAGCCTGCTGCTCAGCTCGACGACCCAGAGCCTGCTGCTCAGCTCGACGACCCAGAGCCTGCTGCTCAGCTCGACTGCCCTGAGGTGCCCGCTGTCTGCCCTGAGGTGCCTGATGCCCTGCCTGAAACACCTGCTGTCAAGCTTGAGTTGCTCGTCGCCTGGTTTGAAACTTTGGACCGTTTTCATACCCAGCTTAGTCTGACTCTGCCCACCCATGGACTTGTCTCAGCAGCAGCTAGTTGGAGCGTCCGGAGGCCGCTTCTTTGTTGGGGGTGTACTTTCAGGAAAGGTTCCTTCCGCTGGTGACACTGCCTGATATTTGGCGTGCAGTACTGTGGTCCACCACCAGGTGTCTCCTAGCAGTCTGGAACTGCCAGGGGAGCTCTCCCCTGGTGGTGGTATTATGTGATCTTTGGGCTGCAGTACTGGCATCCACCAGTGTAGGGCCGACGTCTCCTGTGATTAGGCGTCACCTGAGACTAATTGCAGGAGATGTGTACAAATACCCGGCAGTGACAATCAGACTTTGCCCTGCGCACTCCATGCGCCCTGACCCTGTTTAGCTCTGCATCTGATCCTGTCTGTAACCTGAACCTGGTATCCTGTACCCTGTGCTTTGTACCTATACTTGTCCCCCCCCGTGATCCATCCGTCCTCTCCTTGTCTTGTTTGTTTTCCCTTTCCCCAGCTGCTGACCTTCCATTGGCGATCCTGGCCTGGCCCTGTTATGATTCTAGTTTTCCCCATTACCTGTACATATTGGTCTCTTACTATTTGTGGGTTCTGTTGATATTGGTTGTTGTGCACAGTGTGGTATTGGAGGTTGTAATTTTAATATTATTTAACTTAAATTTAATAAATTGTATTTTCACTTAAACACGTCTGGGTTTCCTCTGTTGTAGTCCACACAGTTCTGGTCTCGCCTGATACGTGACAGTTTGGGGACTGCAGATAGGCCCGATTAAGGCGAAAGCTATCTTTGTATGCAGATGATGCCCTGCTCTACTTGGTGGATGCCTCCTCCTCCTTACAAGTGGTCTTAGATCTCATCAATCAGTTTGGCCGGTATTCGGGGATCCGCATTAAACTGGAAAAAAAATCTGTTTTGTTCCCGCTACACTCCTCGGTCTTGCAAACCCAGACACACACACTGCTTCAGTGGGTGGATGAGTTTACCTACCTGGGCATTAAAATCTGTGGTAGGACAGGCAACTATGTGAGTGGGAACATTCGACCACTTATGACCCAACTGACAGCCAAATGTGTGGCGTGGCGCTCTCTCCCCCTGACACCAGTGGGAAGAGTTAATCTTCTGAAAAGATTTTTCTCCCAAAGTATTTATATTTCTTTCGTAATACCCCTTCGCATATTTCTAGGACATTCTTTAGGAGACTAGAGGGCCTGCTGATAGCCTTTGTGTGGGCTGGACGACCCCCTCGGGTAGTGAAACAGGTCCTATACCTCCCCCTGTCTGGTGGGGGACTGGCACTCCCAAACGGTTTACTCTACAATTGGGCGGCAGTGCTGGTTACAGTCCGGTGGTGGTTCTCCCATCCCAGACAAAGCCCTGAGTAACCTGCTATTCTGAGGTCTTAGGGCAGGCCCTTCTATGACGACCCTCATGCGGACCACAGTTAAGGTCTGGCAGGAGGCTTGAACCATCTATAGGAGGCCTGCCAACATGTCACCGCACATGCCCCTGTGGGGTAACCCTATGTTACTCCACCTGAATAGCATTCCGGACCCCTCCCTGTGGATAAAGGATGGCATCATCACTTTGTGCCATATAGTCCTCGAGGGTAGACTTATGCCTTTCCAGGCATTGAGACGAGCGTATACCCTGTCTGTTTCCTTTCAGTTCAGATACTGGCAGCTTAACCAGTTAAGGACCCCCGCACGCACATATACGGCCTCAGAATGGCTCGTACAGGCACAAGGGCGTAAATTTACGTCCTCGCCTGAGTGCGGTTCGGGGGTCCCATCGGGACCCCCTCCGCGGCGTGCGGGGGTCTCCCTACCTCTGGGAGCGATCCGGGATCTGCGGGCGGATGTCCGTGTTATCCGCCCCCCCCGCGATCGCTCCCAGCCAATGGGAGCGCGCTCCCAGGCTGTCACTTCCTCCTCCTGTGTTTACACAGGAAGGAGGAAATGATCATTTCTCTCATCGCAGCGCTGTTTCCCAGCGCTGCTGATGAGAGAAGACATGCCAAGTAAGTGTGCACCAACACAACACTGACACACACTCACATAGGCATATTAACCCCTTGTGATCGCCCCCCCCACCCCCCTGTCACAGTGTTACTGAATGCAGTGATTTAATCACTGCATTTAGTGTCAGTGTGACAGGCACTGTAAAAATCAGTTAGTGTTAGGTTCAGGATAGCCCCCCCACCCCCCCTAATAAAGTTTTAACCCCCTGATCACCGCCCTAGTTAACCCTTTCACTCCCTTTTGCCAGCGTCACTAAGCGATCATTTTTCTGATCGCTGTATTAGTGTCGCTGTTCCCGCTAGGTAGCTATTTTTTTTATTGCGATTTTTTTTTTTTTACTAAAGACATGTGGCTAAATAAATTTTGGCCTAAATGTTTGACTAAAATTTAGTTTATTTGATTTTTTTTTAACAAAAAGTAAAAAAATAGTGTTTTTTTTCCAAAAATGTCGCTCTATTTTTGTATATAGCGCAAAAAATAAAAATCGCAGAGGTGATCAAATACCACCAAAAGAAAGCTCTATTTGTGGGAAGAAAAGGACGCAAATTTTGTTTGGGAGCCATGTCGCACGACCGCGCAATTGTCTGTTAAAGCGACGCAGTGCCGAATCGCAAAAACACCTTGGGTCATTTACCAGCGTATTGGTCCGGGTCTTAAGTGGTTAAACATGCTTTTGAGGCCCGATTTCCTGACTCCTTAACTTTGGAGTCTGACTCCATAGAGCGAATCCTGGCCTCTAGGGTAATGGAACACCCTCTCTCATCCCTGTACCTGTATCTCACTGTGGCGTATGACACCAAACTTACCAAATCCTGGGATAAGTGGAGGGCCGATATACCGTCCTTAGACGAGGAGGGGGGGAGGACTGCATCTCCTTATACATTCCCTCTATGATAACCACAAAGGACAGGTTTATACCGTGGTTGTCTCCAGGCTGTCTGATGTGAGTGGGGTCGGCGTCCCGGTTGACCCAACAGTTCTGTTACTGAGCCATCTGGAGGATGTGGAAGGGGACATGTACTGTAAACTACACCTGACCTTCTCCCTATTTTATGCTAGACGAGAAATTCTGCTGAAATGGAAATCTGAGGACCCCCCCACCTATGCTCCCTGGCAGCGCTCGGTGAATTCAGTCCTGCCCTTGTACAGGTTGACTTATGAGATTTGACAATGCCCGGGAAAGTTCAACAAAATCTGGTCTGCCTGGATGGAGACCCGCGCTGCCCATGAACCCCCTCCAGACTGAGTCTGCAGGACATTCCCCCCCCCCCCCCCCTCTGACGGTTGTTGTTTTGGCCACCCCCATGATACTATTAAGGGTTGTTTGAAGTAGCCATGGCATACCTGATAAAACAAAATTGTTATGTATATTTGATATTTACCCAATCCTCACTTGCTACCAATTACTTGGGCTCTGCTCCTGGAAGTGATATACACTCCGATTTCTACATTGCTGTAATTTCTGTGACGTATCTGTAATGTAATGCTGATTTGTCTAATAAAACTTTTTTTCTGTTAAAAAAAAAAAAGCTGTTGTGTTTCAGTAGTGAAAATAAATAGCAAGAGGTAGGAATGTGTGTGTGGTGTTAAAAAAGAAAAGTATACATATTGGTTTCAAAATATACACTTGTATATATTTATATATATTTTATATACACACAGCTACAGAAATATATGACGATGGCACATCCACTCTTCTATGTCAGACAAACTCAAACCGACCAAATGAAAATAACAGAATTAAAGAGTACGGTAGTTCAAGTGTGACACAATCGCTTTCCAGTGTTTCTAAGTGGTCTAGCATTTCTCCCTTTACATTCAAACTGGAGTGTAAATCCAGAGTTTGTGTATTAACAAGAGTTTCTTGAGAGAGTCCTTGGCAGTAGAACAGTAATAGAAAAGTGCACAGCAGGAATGAAGTTTAATCAAGCTCCATAGGGTCAGTAGAAGATGAGAACAATTATCCATCAATGTCCCAACTGAAGAGATGGTGTTTAACTAACATGTCCTGCACACCTTCCTTCAGCGGCTTCTTCTCTTTTTCCTGAAATACATAAACAAGGCATAAAAGGTACATTTCTTTTATTTTTGTATATTAGATTTCAGTAGAACAATTTTATTTTCCAAATACTTGGCTATAGCCAACAATATTAAAACTGGATCACATATTTAAAGTGGACCTGAACACAAAAAGTGAAAGTTTGCTTTGTAAGGTCAGTTGCACACGAGGCAGACTCCGCTGAGCTGGCGGATGACAAGCTCCTCTCTGCTCACTGAGTGGGGAGGGGCTTGTGCAGCGCCGCTGATTCCTATGGAGCAATCTGATTAAAATGGACAGCATGTCCGTTTTCATCAGATCTCACCCGATCCGATCTGCCATGGGCGGATATGGACGTATCGCTATACGTCTGATTTCGGCGGATCAGGTCGAATGTCAGCAGACATGTCTCCGCTGACATCCGACGCTCCATAGGACTGCATGGATTGACCGTTCAGGTCCGCTGTCAAAACGGACAGGCTGACCTAAACGGTCCGTCCGTGTGGAAGGGGCCATAGCTCCTTTCACACTGGGGCGGGAGGTGCGGTGGCGGTAAAGCACCGCTATTTTCAGCAGCACTTTACCGCTAATTTTGCGGCAGCTGTTTAGGGTCGGTTTGCAGGCACTGTTGTTAGCGCAATAGCGCCTGCAAACCGCTCCAGTGTGAAAGGGGTCTTATAGGGAACATTTTGAAATGTTAGTTGTACTTAAGCAGTACCTTGAAAATGTACCTTTTGTCTGGAATTCCTTCTGAAAAATATGTGTCAAGGCCCCTTTGTGTATGTGAGGGTGCCTAGGCACTCCTGTGCTCAAACCTCAGATGTGCAATTTAAAACTAAAGGCACCACTACCTCTGATTGCTAGTCTCAAAAGATTTGTGTGAGTGGTATCGCAATGTCACTACTGTCTTTCTCAATGTTCTACATGCTGATAGCTCTGACATTAGGGAAGCACAGCCCCACTTTCACCAAGTTGGCACAAGGAATGGAAAGTCAGTAATGAATGGGTCAGTAAATGGGGGCATGATAGGCCATGGGAGAGCTGGACTGCTGCTTTGTATGAGCAAGTTGCAGTCTCCAGATTGCTGCAGTATGGTCTTTTAGAACAACACAGAGGGTGCATAGGTCTAGAGCATTATCCTCAATACGTTTTCACTTAACCACTTGCCGACCATGTCCTATACATATGCGTAGGGCAGAATGGCACGGCTGCGCAAAGCAATGTATATATACTTTGCATTGAATTTTGCGTTGTGCGCTCGCACACGTGCTGCTGGCGAGCGCGTGCCACCGCCGCAAGCTCCGTGACCGTGCACGTGGGACCCCGACTCGATGTCTGCCGGTGTCCCGCCATCATGTCACAGAGTGGCAAAACAGAGGCCAGTGTAAACAAAGCATCTCACCGTTCTGCCTTGTGACAGGACACCACTGCTGCCTATAATTGGGAGCAGTGATCAGTGTCGTGTCACATGTAACCCAGCCCCCACACAGTTAGAATAATTCCCTAGGACACAATTAACTCCTTCAGTGCCCCCTAGTGTTTAACCTCTTCCCTGTCAGTGTCATTTACACAGTAATCAGTGCATTTTAATAGCACCGATTGCTGTATAAATGACAATGGTCCAAAAACATAAAAAATAAATAAAAAAAAAACGCTGATCGATGCCATTAGTAAAAAATAATAATAAAAATGCCATAAAACTATCCCCTATTTTGTAGACGCTATAACTTTTGCACAAACCAAATCAATAAATGCTTATTGCAATTTTTTTTTACCAATATGTAGAAGAATATGTATTGGCCTAAACTGAGGGGAAAAAAAATGTAAAATATTTTTTGGGGATTTTTTTATAGCAAAAATAATTTTTTTTTATTTTTCAAAATTGTCACTCTATTTTTGTTTATAGCGCCAGAAATAAAAACCACAGAGGTGATCAAATACCACCAAAAGAAAGCTCTATTTATGGAAAAAAAGGACATCAATTCTGTTTGGGAGCCACGTCGCAGTTGTCAGTTAAAACAACGCAGTGCCAAATTGCAAAAAGTGGCCCGGTCATTTGGCAGCCAAATCTTCCTAGGCTGAAGTGGTTAATAAAATAATGGTGAATATACTCACAAACCAGTACTTGTGTCATAGCATTATCATAAAATCATCCACTTAAATCCATATGCGAAAATCCACAACACTTGTAGTCACATCGGCTAACACGTTTCAAGGTTACCCTGGTCTTCAGAGCCTTCCTTGATACAAGGAACAAGAAAGCTAGATACAGCAGCACTAAACAGATAACCACTGATCCTGAATGAAAAGTTCCTTGTCAACACTAAGACATCTAAACAAGGCTCTGCAGAAGAGGGAAACCTTGAAACTCATTAGTCGATGTTACTACAAATTATGTGGATTTTTGCATATGGATTTTTCGTTTAACCATTCCCCATAGTCAAATGACATCCGCAGGAGGGATCTCCCATCCTTGGCAGGCGTCATATGACGTCCTTGGCTTCCCGGTCGTCACTCAGGGGCTGATTTGCGTGCCCGGCGGCCACCTGCGATTGCCTGTAACAAAGCAGGGACTTGTATCTGTGTGTGTAAACACACAGATCCACGTCCTGTCAGGGAAGAAAACTGATAGTGTGTTCGCAGTACAGAGGAACACCCATCGGTTTCCTCCCCTTGTGAGTCCTCTCCACCTACAGTTAGAATCACTCCCCAGGTAACATTTAAACCCTTGATCGCCCCTAGGGTTAACTGCTTTCCTGCCAATGAAATGTATACAGTAATCAGTGCATTTTTATAGAGTTGAACGCTGTATAATTGTGAATGGTCCCTGTAACGGAATGAACCGTGACAATCAGAGACTTTGGAAGGATGAGAGATACTCCTGTGCCAGGGACACTAATAACTCCTGGGTCTAAGTCCACCCTGTGCCCTTTTGGGTGTAGGATGGCCAATAGGATCATAATTCATATATTACATGAGATGGGACATTAATAATAATTCATATTGCAGGACTGGAATATTACAAGGGGTTCATGTTGACTTGAGACCAGGTCAACAAGACAGTGACTTATCCCTCTGTATAATAGGCTTTTAAAAAGCTAAGTGAAGCCGGGCTTGTGAAATACCTTTCCATTGTGTTCTACAGGTGAATAGATGTGTCAGAGACGGAATGTCTCGGAGATAATTACCTGAATGCCTTTTAGAATGTGATTGAGGTTCCTTGTATGTGTGTGAAGATTATCTGTGATTGTGTATTATTCAAAAGGTTAATTGAATTATATTGATGATGCGGTGCCCAAATGTCTAGCTACTGATTAAGTAACTAGCCATAGTGTGTGATGAGGGGGGTGGAGATTGCATTGTCCTGTGATTAACTGTAACATCTTGTACTGTATAAAAAGCTGAGAAGAAACCATTAAAGTGTTCATACATTTGGAAACAAGTACAGAGCAGAGTCTCTTCTTGATTATGGGAAATCGAATGGCTCATGTATGCAAGATTATCGCAGTGTGTCTGATAAGCTTGTCGTGGTTGGATGTAAGGTCGTAAACGGTGGTGACCGTTACAGTCCCAAAATAGCATCAAAAGCCTCTGATATGTCTGCCGCAATGTCACAGTCATGATAAAAATCGCTGCCATTAATAGTAACAAAAAAAATGCCATAAATCTACCCCCTATTTTGTAGACGCTATAACTTTTGCGCAAACCAATCAATATACGCTTACTCGCAATTGCCATTCAGAGTGCGATGGCTCTGAAAACTGAAAATTGGCCTGGGCAGGAAGAGGGTGAAAATGCTGTGTATTGAAGTGGTTAATAAATAATTGTTATTGTAATTTTAAATATAACAAAACATTTGCATATGTATTTAAGCAGATTATTTCATGACAATGCTATGACACAAGTAATGGTTTGTGAGTATATTCACCTCTATTTTATTAAATAAAACATGTATTGAGGGTATTGCGCTAGACCTATGTGGCCTCTGTGTTGTTCTATGCTTTCAGTTCATTTGGACTGTCTTGGGAAAGCAGCGAGGTGTGCATTATCCACATATACTAAAATGTTAAGATAAGCTTCTGATAACACGTTGGGACTTACTGCACAGCGCAGTAGCGTGAACATTTTGATATAGTCTTTTTTAAACCCTTGCTGCAGCACTTACAAGTTAGAGTAAATTATATCTCCTGTTTGCTTTAATATAAGTAGTAATGGGGCTAGGTTATTAGCGTACTGGTTTATAATCGCTCGTGATCCAAACACTCAGATGTTTTAGTTTTGCAACTACTTTTAGGTGGGGAGTTCGTTTACCAAGTGGGTTAACCGGCAACAAGGCCGACTTCTCCCAATTGATAACCAGACCAGAGAATTGTACAAACTCCCCAACCATTTTTATCACTGTATTTAATGGAGTTTCAACATCTCCAAGGAAAAACAGGACATCGTTCCCGAACAGCGCTATCCTGTCCTCTTCTGTCTGCCTTTGAAACCCCTGTATGCCTAGTATTGATCTAGTCATAATTACTAGTGGTTCCATTGTAGGGGCGAACAATAAGGGGGACAGGAGACAACCCTGCCTCGTCCCTTTCTCCAACTGGAACAATTCTGAGCATTCATTATTGATTTTTATTTTCACTCTTGGTTCGCTATAGAGTATTTTCACCCATCTGATAAAGGAGGGGCCAAACCCAAATCTCTCTAGCACCCTCCATAAATAGTCCCATTCCAGGCTATCAAAGGCCTTGGCGGCGTCCAAGGCCAATATGGCCCTGGAGCCTACATTGTCTGTTGGAATCTGCATGTTTAAAAAAACTCTTCTAATGTTGATACAAGTTGACCTGTTGGGAATAAAACCTGACTGATCAGATGAATAAGATAATGAATACCGTTTAGACGGGTTGCTAGCACTTTGGACAAGATTTTTACATCACTGCATAATAATGAGATTGGGCGGTAGGAGGATACACCCAAATGATCTTTCCCCTCAATAATGGTGGCTTCCGACATCGAGGTGGGAAGTCTCCTATTAGTTAATGCCCATCTCAGTGTCTTCAGCAGTTCTGGAAGCAATACCTCACCATATCGTTTGTATATTTGTATTGGGTGCCCGTCCGGGCCTGGTGCCTTTTGGCTGGACATCCTGGCCACAGCAGTTCATCTAAGGTCACCGGTGCCTCTATATCTACTTTATCCTTCTCTGTCAAAGTCAGGATTGTTATTCCCTGAAGAAAGCCATCCATTCTTTCACTCCCAGCCCCTCCACCTTAAATTAAAGCAAAAAGAAGGTAGCTAAAGCCGACTCCCCTATCTATAGCAGGGAGTGCAATTTAATAAAGATGATATGGCTACCACAGGTACTATATTTGTTTCACAATCCCCCAATCTGGATGGGTCAAATGTGGTTCAAAAGAATAGAATCCCTTTATAGGGAATTAATTTGGAATAAGGGCCAAATCACCTTTTAGAGCAGATCTAGCCTTAATGACTGTCTTCAACCGCCAATATAAAGAAGTAGAAAAAATATTTAAACAATATTGGCCCATTCTTTTGAAGGATAAAGATTTGAGGCAGGCATTACCTATTAAGCCACAGTTTTATATAAAAGAGCCCCAGGCTTTCGTAATAGAATTGAACCCAACATCTCAGAGCCCCTCAAAACCATCCCTACCTTTTTCGACAGACAAGGTTTTCACTACTGCACTAGGTGCAAATCAAACCAATCAAACCACCGATTACGTGCGACTCTGAAAATGTCACCTGTGTAATCGAGTGGCCATGTCCAAAACAGTACGTAGGAAGAACTACCCGCAAACTACGCACTAGAATTAATGAACACCTAACCATCATTAAAAATTGCTTCCCAAAGCACAGTCTATCGAACCATTTTAGGTTATTCCACAATAAAGATCCCTCTCTAGCAATTTTCTATGGGATAGACAAAGTAAAAAAACATTGGAGGGGTACCCATTGTAAAAAGGCTGGATCTTAAAATATAACTAAATGGCTAAACAATTTAGACACTTTGCAGCCTGCTGGTTTAAATATAGACGTTGATCGAAACTGTTTTTATAACCACTTCCATACTGGGCACTTATACACCTTCCCGCCCAGACCAATTTTTAGCTTTCAGTGCTGTTGCACTTTGAATGACAATTGCGCGGTCATGCTACACTGTACCCAAACTAAATTTTTATCATTTTGTACCCACAAATAGAGCTTTCATTTGGTGGTATTTGATCACCTCTGGGATTTTTAATTTCTGCAAAAAAATGAAAAAAAATCACTGAATTTTGAAAAACAACTTTTGTTTCTGTTATAAAACATTGTAAATAAGTATGTTTTCTCCTTCACTAATGGGCACTGATGGTACTGCACTGACTGGCACTGATGGGCACAGATGAGGTGGCACTGATGTGGTGGCATTGATGGGCACCAAAATGCAGCACTGATGGGCGGCACGGATGGGCAGCACGGATGGGCAGGGATAGGCGGCACGGATGGGCACGGATAGGCAACACGGATGGGCAACACAGATGGGCACGAATGCCTGCCAATCGGTGATGCCCATTGTGGGCACTGATTGGCATCCATTGCAGGCACTGATTGGCATCCATTATGTGTCATCCCTGGTGGTCTAGGGTGGCATACCTTTGTTTTACATCCCTGGTGGTCTAGTGGAATCCCTGGTGGTCCAGTGGGCATCCTCGGGGGGGGGGGGGGCTGTGCTGATCAGCACAAACCCCTCCTGTCAGAGGAGCAGCTGATCGGTTCTCCTCTACTCGCGTCTGACAGGGAGCGCGCAGCGGCTCAATATCCTGAGTCAGGATAATGAAACCACTTTGCCATCGTCAATCTGTCATTGGCGGGCGGCAAGTGGTTAACTAATGATTAAGCATGTTAGTAATATTTTTATAAAATAATATATATTTTTTTCATAATTGTTTTCATAATTAGCTTAAATTATTAATTTAATTTAAAAAAAATGAACAAATGAATTAATGTCAATTTGAAATTATTGTAATTTGTTAAAAAATCTTTAAAAAATCTTCAAAATGTATTGGTCAGTCGGGTGGATTGTGAACAGCAGTGCTCACAAAATTTGTAATAGCAATATACACAAAGTCCACCAGATGGCATTAGCACACAGTAATGGTATTCGTCTGTCATGTGGAGCGTGGGCATCTGTGTAAGAGTAATATCGGCAAACTCCACAAAATGGCATCGGTATATAACATCAGGGAGCGAGCTAGCTCCAACCAATTAGATCGCTACTTTGGTAAATAAGACAAGACCAATCCAGTGACTGGGACGCTTTCTGACGAAGTCATAATGACACAACGTACGTTGAGGCGCATCCTGGACACGTGTTTAACTCTGACCACTTCTGGCTTCCTGGTGAAACGCACTCCATACAGCACGAGCATTACAGCTGTTGCACCACTCACCTGGCTGACTGTTTATGGATCTCCTCTAGTGCCGAGGCATTGGCACATTTTCAAATAGAGGCCACTTGGATTGTCTTTGTTTTTACTCATTTTTATAATAAAACGGTATTACACTATGGTCCTGCTTCTTCGCAATTCTTTCTAATTAAACATAAGACGGGGTGTCCCCCAGGTTGATTTCAGTGGCACAGCATCCAAACTATTCAAGTTTCACTAGACCTATCTTTTTCGAAGGGGTCATGGTGATATGGTAAGTGAGCTACTTACCTTATTCACCGGGTGTAAGTTGTGTCTCCAAAAGATCGTCTCCATGGTGATGGTGTAAAGACCTGGAACACCTACTGATTTTATGGACATTTCCTGATCTTCTATTCACTGTGATTGCTGTATAAATTCTATGCACCAAATTCACTTTAAAGCACACTATGCACTTTATTATAGTTGATTATCAAATGTAATAGCACTTTATATATACACACTGTATATAATTCAGGGTAAAGGTATCCCAACCACTTGCATTTTGCTGAGTTTATAGTTGTTGTATGCACTATATTATTACTGATTAAGAGTTGTTCGCACTAATTTTGCACTTTATGTTAACACTATCTAATTCTTAGGCCGCGTACACACGAGGGGATATGTCCGCTGAAAACGGTCCGATGGACCGTTTCAGCAGACATCTCCGCTCGTGTGTATGGGCTAGCGGACAGATTTCTCCACCCGACAGATTTCAAAGCATGCTTTGAAATCTATCCGGTGGGGATCTGTCCGCCCGACATGTCTGCTGGTTAGTACACTTACCAGCAGACATGTCGGCCCCCACCGCCGCCGCCGAATGGATTCGGCGCAAGCGCGGAAGTGTTTTACTTCCTGGTGCGGTGACGTTGCGGTGACGCGGCGGCGTCAACGTCACCGCCGCGTCACCGCCACGTCACCGCGCCTTCCGGCGGCGGGGAATTTGATCCGATGGTGTGTACACGCCATCGGATCAAACTCCCGATCGGACATATCCGATGGAAATGGTCCGCGGACCGTTTTCATCGGATATATCCGATCGTGTGTACGCCGCCTTAGTGTATGTTTTCTTGTTATCTAGCGCCCCCATATATATATACAACCCAATCTAGGATTAGTCTGCAAACTATGTGTAACGGTCAACACCATTTACGATTCTCCATTCCACCAACCCAAGACAGCTTATCCGACACTACAACAATCCAGCCGACACGATCCATATCAATTCCCCAGAAAACGAGACACACAGCTCTGTTCTCTGGTTCCAAAATTAATGAATCCTTTAATGGTAAAACTCAGCCTTTTATACCGTTAGAAACCAAGTGAACAATGAATCAACTTCACCCACCACATTACACAAGGTACTTCAATACACACTCTTAGGCCCCGTACACACGATCGGACATATCCGATGAAAACGGTCCGCGGACCATTTCCATCGGATATGTCCGATCGGGAGTTTGATCCGATGGCGTGTACACACCATCGGATCAAATTCCCCGCCGCCGGACGGCGCGGTGACGTGGCGGTGACGTTGACGCCGCCACGTCACCGCACCAGGAAGTTAAACACTTCCGCGCATGCGCCGAATCCATTCGGCGGCGGCGGTGGGGGACGACATGTCTGCTGGTAAGTGTACTAACCAGCAGACATGTCGGGCGGACAGATTCCCACCGGATAGATTTCAAAGCATGCTTTGAAATCTGTCGGGTGGAGAAATCTGTCCGCTAGCCCATACACACGAGCGGAGAAGTCTGCTGAAACGGTCCATCGGACCGTTTTCAGCGGACATATCCCCTTGTGTGTACGCGGCCTTAGACAATGACATTCAGATGAGTTAATTATTAGTCATTACCAAGACATTCTGACTCTGCGACAAGCTATTTACCTGACACACAATACACACTCTTTTGTAGACGTAATGGCACCGAATCTACAGGAGTTTATTACTACAGCTGACAAGTCACATTCCACACCTATTATCAATAGTATTTTCACACAAAACAGTGTCATTAGCATACACAATGAAAGATCTTAGGAGCAGACTTAATTAGTACAATAGACAACAGAATGCAATCACAGAAAGCACTATCACTACAGACAGGTAGACTTAATTAGCATCTTAACAGTCTATTGACCTGTTCAGAAGGAACAATTTGTAATATTCTTCTAGACATCAAGGAATATATTGTGGATTACTGTTCCATGCTAAACCAATTCAAGATATGTCTATTATTAATGTCCCATCTCATGTAATTCATATCATTTCTCAGTCATACCTATGGGACATAGGATGACCCTAGGCCCAAGAGTCATTGGTGAAGCTGGCACAGGTGTACCCCACATCTCTCCCCTTTCGGTAGGAGACTAACACAGGAGAAGACCCCAGATGGGTTGCCTCCGAAGTTAGTCAGTAGTTTTAGTCCTCCAATGCTGGTACCCATACAGTACCCCACATAAATTGCTCTAAACCGAGCATTACTCACCCAGCCAACCTCTGCCTCTCTCAGAGAACATGCCTGCCGCTGGGGAGAGGCCTGGATTGGCCCTTCTCCCTGGAGTTCTTTCAGCCGCTGGAGGGAAGACCGGGTGACTGGGCTCAGTTCATCATGCTGTTGGGGATCTGGGCCAACTGCCCCCTATCCCTGGGGTATACAAGTGGAGACTGAAGTCCCACCCACTTCCACAGGAACTCCCTCTCCTGCTAGTTGAGAGCAGAGGCTTGTGCCACTCTGCTCTGTTGCCAGCTCTTCTGCTGGGTTGCTGTGAGGGGAGACCATAGTCCCATTCCCCGATGTCAGCTCAAGCTGCAGTTGTATGCGGCGGCCAGTAGCATCCTGCTCTGCTGCCAGTGATTCAGTTGGGAGTAAAAGCTTTACCATTTCAGCTTGTTGCTGGAGGGAGGGGCCAACTGTCCTAGCCCCCTGGAACGCCACATAATCTGCTTCGGCTTTAGGGATGGCAATCTCCATATTTTCCACTGCCGATTCATCAGCCAGAATTTCAGAGTTGTCATCTGAAATTTCCTCATAGTCCCAGGCAACGGGAGCCCCACCCTGCTGCTGAGCAGAGTCTAGCAGCTGTCTGTAGGCGATCTCCAGCTCCCATTCCTGGACGGCCAGAAACTCCAAATCTTTCTGTAACCAGTGCCCTTCCGAGACATTCAATTTTTGCTCTCTGTGCTCTATTATTTCTTCCAAGCGCCACTCCCGATCATCCCCAAACTTGGGATCACTGGACATCCTCCAATACAACAATCCCAGGCCATCATAGTCATAGCCTTCCGTGGGGCTGTCATCCACTGACCACGGGCACTCTTGGGCTATATACCACCGGAGGGCTCTGTAGCTCTTGTCCAACAGCATCTCTGCTTGGATCAGCCTGCTTAACTCGGCTGTCCACTCCTGCTTCGGTTGTTCCCCCCAACAACAGCATTCGTACGGCATACTGCGGCCAGTACCTTACATGGATGGAGGGGAGGACCTTTCCCTGGTGGTGTTGCTCAAGAGCTAGCGCTTCCTTCAAGAGTTGGCAACGGATCAAATCAGACCATCCCAGCAGGGCCTCCTCTGATACTGGTCCTCTGTGCTGTATCAGAATCTCTATCAGTAACCTCCTTCTGAATTCCTCTTCCATGGCGACTGGTATCTGCACCTCTCTTCTCTCTTCAGTTGGTGCTTCTGTGACTTCTGCTGCTGCAGCACCTCTTTGATGTAGCCAAGTTGCATACACAGCCGCTATAACCAGGTCTATGATCTCCGGTTGAGGATTAGGACCATACTGTGCCAGTCCACATTTAAAACTTTCTTTCTCGGTTGTCCCATCTGTTACGCTGGGCCTTTCAGCTTTATCCATTTCGACAAGTTCTGCGATAATGTCCCTTTTCTTACGGTTGCTGGCCGGTCTGCCCCGGCTCTCCAGTAAGTCCTTGAGGGAAGAGAGCTTCAGTCGTTCATACTGTGTCTCCATTGTCCTGTGTCCTTGTAGCTGTTTTTCTGGCGATGGAATTATCCCACTGCTGCCACCACTTTTAACGGTCAACACCTGTTTACGATTCTCCATTCCACCAACCCAAGACAGCTTATTCGATACTCTAACAATCCAGCCAACATGATCCATATCAATTCCCCAGAAAATGAGACACACACAGCTCTGTTCTCTTGTTCCAAAATGAATGAATCCTTTAATGGTAAAACTCAGCCTTTTATTCAGTTAGAAACCAAGTTAACAATGAATTAACTCCACCCACCACATTACACAAGGAACTTCAATACACACTCTTAGACAATGACATTCAGATGAGTTAATTATTAGTCATTACCCAGACATTCTGACTCTGCGACAAGCTATTCACCTGACACACAATACACACTCTTTTGTAGGCGTAATGGCATTGAATTTACAGGAGTTAATTACTACAGCTGACAAGTCACATTCCACACCTATTATCAATAGTATTTTCACACAAAACAGTGTCATTAGCATACACAATGAAAGATCTTAGGAGCAGACTTAATTAGTACAATAGACAATAGAATGCAATCACAAAAAGACCCATCACTACAGACAGGAAGACTTAATTAGCATCTCAACAATCTATTGACCTGTTCATAAGTAACAACTTGTAATATTCTTCTAGACTAAGGAATATATTGTGGATTTCTGTTCCATGCTAAACCAATTCAACATATGTCCATTATTAATGTCCCATCTCATGTAATTCATGATATCATTTCTCAGTCATCCTATGCCCCTATCGGACATAGGATGACCCTAGACCCAAGAGTCATTGGTGAAGCTGGCACAGGAGTACCCCGCATCCTTCAAACATCTCTGGTTCCCATGGGCCATACTGTTACACTATGCAACTACTGATTAAAAAGAGGGTATGGCGGTCCCGCACCCGAGATCATATTTTCTGGACTTCCAGCTGCAACATCTAGCGGGCTGTGGAACGCTAGGAGGTGGGAACACCAGAGGCAGAATGATGCTAACGCAGGCCCCACATAGCATACTAGTGAAGGCCAAAAAAGTTAAAAAAAAAAATCCCAAATTGTGGAAAAAAACACTGCACTAAACAAAAAATGAAAATGCTGCCAGTACCAAAAAATGTAGATACAAATTTAAACAACGTCTTGTGGTATGAGATATAGCGCAAAAACAATATATGTGAAAAAAATTGGTAATGACCGCAATTCTGTTTAAGAAAATTAATAGTGCCACCAAACAAAAAAAAAAAAAAAACTGAGTAAAGAGAAATTGAATCCATACATAGGTAAAAGGTAAGTGAATACAGAAAAACTACAACCATGAATGAAGGGATATGTGGTTAATCTAAAACATTAACATATATTCACATATATGACGGGTGTTGCTGGCGCAAATGAAAAAAATAACTAAATTGTGCTATATTAATGGGATTAGCTGCAATCAAAAAAAGGTGCAAGAACCTCTATCGTGTCTTGTCCAAGATGAAATAAGTGTAAAATATGGATTGTGCTACCCTGATGGTTGGTCTATATCCACCTAGTGCTGGACAATAGTTGCAATTATTAGCCCCTATATATATCACCCCTATTGACAGTCCACCAAACATATATTGTGTATATAAATGTGTACCTGGTGCTCACATGTAAATATTCCTCATACATATGCATACCATACATATATTCAATAGTGCGTTTAAAAAAACGTGCATTCCCCTATATTGGATATAAAAGATCCTTACCACGAAAACAACATTTTTTTTATATAGTGACCAAAAAAATATGTAAATATATAAAAATGTGATAAAAACGAATATATATTAAAATTGAAATAGAGGTCTTTAAAATTGATCTTCTTCCTTTTAAAGTCCAAAAATGTTAACCAGGTGCTCATAAGCAATCAATGCTTCTTCTGTGAGGTGTTAAAACATAACATGATTTCACCACTTCTGTGATAGTCCAGTCACTGTTAAGAATGGCCACTCACCAGATTATATTTAACCACTAGCTGACGGCCGTACGACTTTGTACGGCCGCAGCGCAGTCCTGAATCCCTAAAAGGCCGTGTTTTTATGGCCGCCCCTTTCCTCGTTTCCCGAGCGCGCAGCGGGGAACTCCTGTGCTGGCCGTGTCCCTCGGACACAGCCAAACACAGATCGCGGTAAATAGCCAATCACAGCGGCTATTTACAGCGCAATCTGTGCGGCCAATGAGAGATGATCTCATATGTAAACATATGAGATCATCTCTCGTTGCCGACTCTCCCTCCTCACACAGACAGCGCGTGTGAGGAGGGAGAGAAATCTGCAAAGTAACCAGCGCTAAAAAAAAATGTCACCAACCTGTGCCCCCACAGTACCACAGTGCCCCCCCAGTACTACAGTGCCCACCACAGTGCCCCCCAGGACTGTAGTGCCCCCCAATGTACACAGTACCACAGTGGCCCCCACAGTGCCCACCACAGTACCCCCCAGTACCGTGTGCCCACCTGTGCCATCGTGTGCCCACCTGTAATCAGTGCCCACCTGTGCCACCTCATCAGTGCCCATCTGTGGGCATTTGTACTTTCCTGGCTTGTTAGGTTCTCAAGAAATGAGAGAGGCCTTCAGTACATCAGGTGTGATCAGATGTGATAATTTTTTATGATTTGCACCATAGCTTGTAGACTCTAAAACTTTCACACAGACCAAAAAATTTCCAAAAACGGGTTATTTTTATCAAAGACATGTAGCAGTATAAATTGTGGCCAAAATTTATGAAGAAAAATTACTAATTTGCAAAATTTTATCACAGAAACTAAGAAAAAATCTTTTTTTTTTCCAAATTTTCTGTCTTTTTTCATTCTAAAAATAAAAAACCCAGAGGTGATCAAATACCACCAAAAGAAAGCTCTATTTGTGGAAAAAAAAGGACAAAAAAATCATTTGGGTGCAGTGTTGCATGACGGAGTAATTGTCATTCAAAGTGTAAGAGCGCTGAAAGCTGAAAATTGGTCTGGTCAGGAGGGTGTTTAAGTGCCCAGTATGGAAGTGGTTAATAAATGCCTTTGGTTCATTCCCAGGATAACCACTCCTCTTTTGCGTCTCCACAAATGTCAGGTGTCTTGGGTATATAAGCATGGTCTCTTTTGCTCTATAAAAGTTTACAGAAAAAGAGTGCCCCTCATAGTGCAATATGTAAAAAAAAAATATATTATTTAAAATCAAGACATATTGCACTCACATTTGGTTGTGCCCGTATGCCGGCACCAAGCTTCTCCAGCCGTGTATGCAACCATTTGAAGGACAAAAAGCCGTTTCTCTTTCGTGTTCCCCCTACGCCTGTCTTACAGTCAGCGTGTTATTCTGTAGATGTCAGAATCCTCTACGCGTTTCGCAAGATGTATTGCGTCCTCAGAAAGCTGAATTGCGTCCTCAGGAATACTAGTGGAGGCGTTGGACTCATTTATCCACATATGCCCGACTATAAAACTAGCCAGTAGAGTATGGCAGGCAACAAAGGCAGTAATGGGGTAACAGAATATACCCCCCTATGAAACAATAAATACTTGGCGGAAGTAAGGGGTATAGAGAGGCCCAGGAAATGGGAGAGAGTATTAACTGACTAATCCAACTATATGAGGGCAATCTTATGAAAACATTCCTAGATTTAAGACGGAAATTTAATATATCAAATAATTCCTTTTATAAATATCTCCAGATTAGACACGCCATTTAAGTACAGTAAAAATAATTAAGTCAGACACATCCAAAGGACTAAACTCTGAGCTATATGCCAGATTGGGAGATAGAATAATAAGTGGAGTAGGACCTTCCAAGAGCAGAGCGGGATGGGAGAGAGACGTAGGGGCAATGACTATGGAACAATGGGACAAGGTCTTAGAATGACTAGTAGCGCTTTTCCCCTCACAGAAAGTATCCCACTAGTTCTTGATACATAGAATTTACTATACCCCTAAAAAAATGTTTAAACATGGGTGGAGACAAAATGATGAGTGCCCCAGGTGCAAGGCAACAGGAGATTTTATCCACATGGTGTGGAAGTGCCGCAAAGCTATTTAGATATGGGTGGAGATAATAGATAGGATAAATAAAATCTTCAGGACCACATTAGAATCGGCGGCCAAGACCTGACTATTAGGGAGCATGGAGAAATTGTAGAGTCCCAACTGCCCATTTCAGGCAAGAAAATCGCACAGAAATGGCATGCACAGACCCCCCCTCCCGACGGAAAAGAACTGTGTTGAGACCATCAACTCAATAGTTTGGAGTGAGAGAGTGGCATCAGGCATGGTAACTACAGAAAGTTTGAGAGAATGTGGAAGCCTTGGCCTTCCTCGCTCCCTGCCACCCCACCGCTTTTGCTCCTCTTCTCTATGGAACCTTGGATGTTTTCCTTTTTGTACTGTTGTTTACCCCAGGGGTGCCTTTTTTTATTTTTCCTCTGAGGTTGTACAACTAATGGAAGTACACGCACAACTAATGATTGGGTGGATAGGGTGAGGGGGGAAGGTGTGGGTTGGGAGGGAGGGAGAGGGAAGGTAAAGCAATAATACTTTTATGTACCATAAGAGCCGGTTTACACTCCTGTGGCACGACTTTGGTGGCGACTCTGCAAGTCGTCCTAAGGACGACTTCAGAGGCGACCAGCAAAACGACTTCTGTATAGAAGTCAATGCAGCTTGCCCCGAGCTGCCCCCGAAGTCGCGCGGGAATATTTTTATAAGTCAGAGCGACTTGCGTCGCTCCTATTGAATGGGACGCGACGAGTCGCCCCAGTGTGAACCGGCTCTAAGATACCATATAATATTATTTTACGATGTTGTATCTTTTTTGCTACTTGGAAATTAATAATAAAAAAGTATTTAAACCAAAAAAAAAAAAAAAGAGTGAATGAAAATCATATCTATTACTGTATCACGCATCCTAGCGGCATTACAGTAATACATTCCAACCATTCAATTATACAATGAAATTAGTTTCCCAGAACGGTATTTAGTTTCCAGCATGTAAGATTTTTAGACCGATCTATACACAATTAAAATTATTTTTAATAACATACAGGGGGTCATGTACTATAGCCATGCATGCTAATTGGCTCTAAAACAGAATTTACTATAGCACTGGTGAAAAACATTCCTAAAATGGCACAGATGGCACCCAAACTCTTATACCGCGTACACACGATCACTTTTTGTGATGAAAAAAAATGACATTTTTAAAAATGTCATTTAAAATGATCGTGTGTGGCCAAAATGTCATTTTATGTCTTCTGAAAAATGACCAAAAAAAAATTTGAACATGCTTGAATTTTTTATGTCATTTTTTAAAATGTCATTTTTTGTGTCATAAAAAATGATCGTGTGTGGGCAAAACGACGTAAAAAATTACGTTTTAAACCCGCACATGGCCAGAAGCAAGTTAGGAGACGGGAGGTAAAACTACCATTCATAATGGAGTAAGAACATTCATCACGCTGTAACAGACAAAAAAGCAGGAATCGTCTTTTACTAACAAGTAACCAGCTAAAAGCAGCCTCAAGGCAAATAAAACTTCCCCTTTAGAGTGCCGTCGTTTTGTTCATCATTTTCCAAAAATGATGTGTACATTTTTTTTCATCACAAAAAGTGATCGTGTGTACGAGGCATTACTCTGCTAGAACCTGGAGTATTTCACTTGGAAATAGGCTTTAGAGTATATGATCGTCTAAATGCTACTGAAATATGTGGTATATTGTTTAATACATAATCTGCTTTTAAACTGCTTGAAAAAAGATCGTTAAAGGTCTGAAGAGATAAATTCCCTGTCTCTGTACAGCTAGGTGCCAGCACAACCGTGCATGCTCAGACATGCAAACTACTCTCATTTTAACTCCCTTGCATTTTTTACTGGGCGCTTTAGTAAATACCGAAATTAGCGCTGGGCTAAAATGCCCTTTTAACCACTTCAATACCCGGCCATTGACAATTGACGGCCAGAGATGGGATCTCCCATCCTAAGTGGCTGTCAATTGACGGCCTGGGCTTTGCGGGTGGATATCTGAATGATGCCTGCAGCCAGAGGCATCATCCAGATATCCTCTTCTTCAGCCGGCGATTCTGCACGACATAAGAATGATCATAGCGGCGGTTCCACCGCTTGATCGTTCTTACAGGCCGCGGGAGGGGACACCCCCCCTCCCGCCGCCATCCGGTGCTTCTCCGGGCTCTCCCGTGCCTTCGGGGGCCCGGAGAATGAATCGTTCGGCGTCGGCAGGAAGCATAGAGATGACTGGTGACCAGATGGTCACCAGTTATCTCTATGACCGTCGGAGGACCCGGGCGCGATGTGATGACGTCACGCCCAGGTCCCCGTAAGTAAACAAAGCCGCGATTGCGGCTGTAAGCAACCATTCATGAGATCGGTGAATTTTTTTTCACCGATCTCATGGTTTCCAGCCTGGAGGAGAGATGTGAGGTCTTATTGACCCCCCATATCTCCTTAAAGAGGACCTGTCGCACACATTTCTTATTACAAGGGATGTTTACATTCCTTGTAATAGGAATAAAAGTGGAAAAAAAAAAATTGAAAAAAAGTGTAAAAATAAATAAAAAATAAGTCAAATAAATATATAAAAGATAAAAAAAAATTTAAACGCCCTGTCCCCGATAGCTCGCGTGCAGAAGCGAACGCACACGTAAGTCCCACCGACATATGTAAACGCCGTTTAAACCAAATAAGTGAGGTATCGCCGCGTGCGTTACAGTGCCAGCAACGAATCTAGATCTCCTCTGTAAATCTAAACTGGTAACCTGTAAAAAAAAAAAATAAAGCGTTGCCTATGGAGATTTTTAAGTACCGAAGTTTTGCGCCATTCCATGAGTGTGCGCATAATTAAAGCGTGACATGTTGGGTATCCATTTACTCGGTGTAACATAATCTTTCACATAATACAAAACAATTGGGCTAACTTTACTGTTTTGTTATTTTTTTAATTCATGAAACAATTTTTTTTACAAAAAAAAAGGCGTTTGAAAAATGATTATATAAATACCGTGCAAGATAAAACGTTGCAATGACCGTCGTTTTATTCCCTAGGGTGTCTGCTAAAAAAACAAATATAATGTTTGGGGGTACTGCGTAATTTTCTAGCAAAAGAATGATGATTATTACATGTAGGAGAGAAGTGTCAGAATAGGAGGTGGTATAAAAGCCTGGTATTGAAGTGGTTAAGAGCAAAAATTCACGCTATATAGCACAATGTAAGTTTAAGCCATTGATTATAACGGTACAATTGTAATTTCCCCAAATACATACTTTAGTTTTGAGATAAACTGCATATTTCTCTTAAATAAATTGTCCTTGCGACAATGTTGCTTCTTCTATATTGTTTTTAAGAGTGCTAGAATGTGTAATGTTTTCATGTTTTGGTAAAAATAGGATTTTTTGTACTCACCGTAAAATCCTTTTCCCTGTCGTCCATGGACGGACACAGCCTCTGTAAATCTTGACTTGTGGGTTATGTTCCTGTTCTATAGGAGAGGACTAGGCAGAACAAGTTAGATATTTAAATAATGTTACTTTAAACAGAGTTGAACAGCCCCACCCAGGGGGCGGTCCCCTCCAGACATAACCCTCCGCCCTGCAGTCAGCAGCTCAGTTTTTTTTCTGCCTGGTAGAGGAAGAGGACCTGGCTCCCTTTGGACTCAGGGTCCTGTGGAATTTTTTTATTTTTTTTATGATTTTATTTTTAAGAATCTTCTATTAATTGCCAGCTTGGTGACAGGCTGGATAATATAGATCCTTGTAGTGCCCCCAGTCCGGCCATCGAGCGTGAGCAGGCCTTAGATACGCGCTGGGTTGGCCACGACATGCCCCATTGCTCCAGGGGTGGCCGGTGAGCTATATGCTCCAGGGTTCACATACTGTATGCCTGGGCTGCTTGCTGTCTCAGTCACAGTGGACCGGGCCGACAGCTACTCCGTACTATTTGGTTTAAAGTCCTCGCGGGGACGGGTAAGTACAGTTCCTCCTGCCGTGGCTGTTCGCTGGGCATTCCCGGGAAGCGGGTTCTTCTGTCTTCCCCTTCCTCTGCCTCTGTCACCCTTTTTCCCTCCACTTGCGGGGCTCGCTGCGATTGGGGGTATACCTTTGGGGGTTTCCAGGTCCTGGTTATGGTCTGTCAGAGTGCCCAGGGCGGCACTTTGTGGGAAGCCTCTACCTCAGTCTTCTCATCCACTTTGCCGTATTTGGGTGCCATTTTGGTAGCACCGGCGCCATTTATCTGTGGCCTGTGCTTACAATTGTATTTCCCATTGGCAGCCGTTTTGCCGTGGCCACTGTGAAGCAGGTTGGCATTGCGGGCAGCCATTTTCTTGTGGTCCACGCTTTTTTCTCCGAGGTGTTTCGGCGGCCATTTTTGAGTGGATTTTGGCCTCTAGTGCTGGATTAGCTTCCTGGACGGCACGAATGGAGCAATTCACCTCACAGGGTTTCCTCAGACACGCTGTGTGTAGGAGAGCAGGCAGCAGCACTGAACAGATTCTGACTGGGTGGCGAGACCCCTGGGTAACCCCCCGGTCAGTGCAGCATAGGAGGGTGGATGTTTTTGTCTTGGCTACATCCCTGAAGGCTGTCAGTGGGCAACAGTGGCTGACCTTGCTTTCCCAAACATTCCCCTGCACCTGCGGTTACCATTGATTTGCTGTCGGCAGTCCTGGAGTCATTTGTTACCAGGGTGGAAGCGGCGTGCGAGCGTAAGGATGGTAAAAATCGCTCCCCAGCCATCTTCTGGGGAATGCTCTGACTCAGATTCGGGCCTGGCTGCGGCACAGGACCCCGGATCAGGACCTTTCTGGTGAGGAGGATCCCTCATCCGGATCAGAGCAAGACAGGACAATTGTGAGTGCACTTATCAATGCTGTTAGGGACTCTCTCAATCTAGAAGATACAGCCGAGTCGTCTACACAGGGCTCAGTCTCTTTTGGGTTGCACAAGGCGACCCGCTCTGTTAGGCCCCTTTAACATGGGGCAATGGAGGTGCGCTGGCGGTATAGCGCGGCTAAAAATAGCGGCGCTATACCATGGGAATTGTCGCGAGTTGCGGCCGCTATCGGTGCGGTATAACCCCCTGCTAGCGGCCGTGAAAGGGTTAATACCGCCCGCAATGCACCTCTATAGAGGCGCATTGTGGGCGGTATTGCCGCGCTTTCCCATTCTTTTCAATGGGAAGGAGTGGTGAAGAAGCGGTATACATGCTGCTCCTCTCACCGCTCCAAAGATGCTGCTGATAGGAGATTTTTTTCTCTCCCGCCAGCGCATTGCCTCAGTGTGAAAAGCCTCCGGCTTTCATATTGAGGTTGCCGGGGCAGGAGTTTTTCAGGTGGTATAGCAGCGCTATTTTTAGCGCTGTACCGCCTGAAAAACTCCTAGATTTGAAAGGGGTCTTAAAGTTTTCCCTTATGTGTGTTTCTTTGATAAGTTCATGGATAAAGAATGGGAACAGCCTCAGAGGTTCTTTGTGGTCCCTCAGAGCATGTCGGTCCGTTATCCTTTTGAGGAGAGCCTTTTGAAAAAATTGGCTTTTCCTCCGATTTTTTACCCCGCGGTCGCTCGGTTAAACAAAGTAACCACTCTCCCGGTAGAAGGGACCCCTGCATTTAAGGACTCTACTGATAGAAGGTCCGAAGCGGTGAGCCGTTCCATGTTCATCATGCTGGGGTCAGCGTTGCGGCTTATCTTGGCTCAACTTTGGTTTTTCAGACACTCACTGAATGGGCAAAGATTTTGCAACAGACAGAGGAACATTAGCTTCCTCCTGAGTGCGTAAGGCTGGCTGACCAATTGGTACAGGGCCTTGTGTATGTCTGTGATGCCACTCTGGATGCGGCCACCTTGATCTCCAGAGCCTCTGTATCTGCGGTGGTATTGCGCTGCCTGATTTGGCTAAAATGCTGGTCCGCTGACCAAGCATCCAAAAAAGCTCTGGCAGATCTGCCTTTCAAGGGTGGGTGGCTTTTTGGTACCTCGCTGGATGACATTATTAAGGATGTCTCTGGCGGTAAGAGCACACTTCCCCCTCAGTCCTCTAAGGGGAAGGAGCCATGCTGTAAGCCTTCCTTTTCCACACAGAAGTGGTATTTTCATCAGTCAGGGCTCGTGGGCAGATCCTCCCAGACTGACAAAGGTGGGGGGCAGAAGCCAAACAATCAGGCTACCAAGCTTGCTACTGCATGAAATTTTGCCCATGCTCATGGGTGGGGGGACGGCTTTGTGGGTTTGCAGATCGGAGGCCCTCCCTGCTCTCCGACCAGTGGTTCTGCGAGGTGGCCACTTCATAGTACAAGATAGCGTTTCTTTCCTATCCACCAGATTCTTTCCCTCAAATCTTCCTCTTCTCCCAAATTGTCAGTCTGCCTTAATGAGGGCAGTACAAGACTTGCTGAGGTGCGGGGTGATTTTAGCAGTTCCACTACAAGAAAGGTTTCGGGGATTCTACTCGAATTTGTGGCCCCAAAGAAGAATGCAGTCTGTCCAACCTTGGATCTCATGCCTTTTGTAAAGGTTGAAAGTTCCGGACGGAATCAATTTTTTCGGTGGTTGCTACGCTCAATCCGGGGGATTTTCCGGCGTCTTTGGACATCAAGGACGCATACTTGCATGTCCCCATCTGCGTCAGGCATCATAGATTTCTACGCTTTGTGATGGACGGTCTTCTAAAAGCTGCTTCTGGCTCAGAATTAGAGGACGACGTGTCTAAAGCCAATCAGACCCTCTGAGAATTTGGTTGGGTGCTGAACATTCAGAAGTCAGTCTTGGTACCGACTCAGCGTCTGGAGTACCTAGGATTGATTCTGTACTCCTCAGAGGCGAAAGTCTTCCTTCCTTTGGAGAAGTTGCCGACACTTCAGTTGGCGGTGAAATTGTTAGCATCCCGCAAATGGCCGTCTCTGTGTTTTAGCATGGGAGTTCTGGGCCTCATGGCAGTACTGTGTGCCCAATTCCACACTCGAGTTTTGCAGAAGGAGATCCTGTCCAAATAGAACAAATCTCCATTCTCTGGATCATCAGATTCAGGCAAGTCACCTGGTCAGGGCTTCTCTGAGTTGGTGGCCCGAGTTACCCGGCTCTTCAGTCCGGGAAGTTGTTCCTTCCCTTCCATTGGACTGTGATCACAACGGATGCCAGCCTCACAGGTTGGGGGGAGTCCAGTCGGCCCAGGGTTGCTGGACTCTGGACGAATCCCGCCTGCTGATCAATGTACTAGTACTTTGAGCAATCGGGCTGTGCCTCTCCTCGTGGTCACAGAGGCTACAAGGATGTCCAATCGGGATCCAGTCGGACAAAGCCACGGCGGTGGCTTATGTCAACCATCAGGGGGGAACAAGAAGCTTGGCTGCGGCGTCGGAGATCGCTCACATCCTGCGGTGGGCAGAAAGAAGCGTTCTGGCTCTGTCAGCCGTTTACATACCGGGTGTAGAAAATTGGCAGGCGGACTACCTAAGTTGCAAATGCTGGATCAAGGGGAATGGTCGTTACATCCGGAGGTGTTTCAACTCCTTTGCCGGAGGTGGGGCACAACGGACGTGGATCTCCTGGCTTCTCGACTCAATCGCAGGTGTCTAGGTTCGTTGCCAGGTCCAGAGATCCCTGGGCAGACGCGTTGGTGGCCCCGTGGCGTCGGTATCGGCTAATTTATGCCTTTCTCCCACTGAAGTTGCTTCCTCGTCTGCTACTCAAGAGTGTAGACCGAGGGGATCCTGGTGATTCTAATCGCTCCAGATTGGTCCTGGCGTCCCTGGTACACCGACCTTGTGCGCCTGGTGGCGGATGCACCCTGCCGGCTGACAATGCGGGACCTATGGGTCCTGTCACAAGGTCCTATACTTCATCCTGCTTTACAGTCGCTGGCTTTAACAGCATGGCTATTGAAAGCCAGGTGCTAAAGGACCGAGGTCTGTAGGATTTAGTCATCTCAACCACGCTGAGGGCGCGAAAGTCATCTTCTCTGAATAGCTACCATTGCACTTGGAAGGCCTACATCTCTATGTGTGAGAAGTGGAGTCCAGAGGCGTATTCGGTTTCCAGGGTCCTGCTTTTTTTACAGTGAGGAGTGGATCAGAAACTTGCCTTAAGCACCATTAAGGGACAGGTTTCAGCCTTGGCTGTTTTCTTTCAATGACCCTTGGTGACCCATTCACTGGTGGGTACGTTTGTGCAGGGGGTTCGTCATGTGCTTTCCCCTATTAGACCACCACTTCCTTCATGGGATTTGAATCTAGTGCTCTTGGCTCTTCAGGAGCATCCTTTTGAGAACATCAGAGAAATTCCTCTCGACGTTATCTCAGAAAGTGGCTTTTTCCATTACATCTGTCAGACAGGTTTCTGAGTTGGCAGCCTTGTCTTGCAGGTCACTTTACTTGGTATTCCATAAGGATAAAGCGGTGCTATGCCAACAGACTTCTTTTCTTCTGACGGTGGTTTTCAGCTTTTCACCCAAATTGAGGACATTGTACTTCCTTCTTTGCGTCCTAGGCCATTGTATCCCAAAGAGGCTGCGATACATACTTTAGACGTGCCTTGCGGGTGTACCTGTCTGCTACGGCTCTGTTCAGGAGGTCTGACTCACTGTTTGTGTCGGTGTCTGGTCCGCAGTAGGTCCTGGCTGTCTCATCGGCCACCATTTTTCGGAGGATCAGGCAGACCGTTATCCAGGCTTATGACCTTAAGGGTCGGACGCCTCCCTTTCCTGTTACGGCGCATTCGAGCAGGGCTATTGGTGCCTCCTGGGCTTTGGGACATCAAGCGTCTGTCTCACAGGTGTGCAAGGCAGTGACTTGGTTGTCCGTTCACACCTTTTCCAAATTTTACAAGGTTGATGTGAGTGCAGATACTTCCTTCGGTCGCAAGGTTTTGCAGGCGGCTGTTTAAAGTTGCATCTCCTCAGTTGAGGAGCTCCGTTTGTTTCTTTGACACTGCTTGGGGACGTCCCACAAGTCAAGATTTACAGAGGCCAAGTCCGTTCATTGAATTTTTTGTACTTCGCTGTTAAATCCTTTTCTCTGTCATCCATGGATGGACACAGCACCCAACCCCACCTTTTTGAGTTTGTACTGCTTTTTACAAACTGAGCTGCTGACTGCAGGGCGGAGGGTCTATGGCCAGACTGGGGGGACTACAAGTAAACTATATTATCCAGCATGTCACCCAGCCGGCAGATGATAGAAGATTCCTAAAAATAAAATCATAAAAATAAGTAAAATAATAAAATATTTCCTCAGGACCCTGAGTCCAAAGGGAGCCAGGTCCTCTTCTTCTACCAGGCAGAAAAAAAACTGAGCTGCTGACTGCAGGGTGGAGGGTTATGTCTGGAGGGACCGCCCCCTGGGCGGGGCTGTTCAACTCTGTTTAAAGTAACAAGTAATTAAATATCCAACATGTTCTTCCTAGTCCTCTCCTATAGAACAAGAACATAACCCACAAGTCAAGATTTACAGAGGCTGTGTCCATACATGGACGAAAAGAGAAATATATTTTTCTCTGTCACTTTCACTTGTTGCTGTCCATCTTGCAAAAAATCTTTACTCAAACTCACACAGATGTCTTTAAAAACCACAAACAATACCATTGCTGATGCAAATTTAAAATGAGTCACAATAATGTGTGTTTAGTATTTCAAAATGATCAGAACTTGAGCCCAAAAAATGTGATGTGTACCAACATAAGAAATCAAAAAGTCATTCCCAAAATTCAGAGGGTAACATCGCTATTCTACAATCACACACCAAGAACCACCTAATATCACAGAATAAATCAAGAAGCATAACTCCTAACTGATGTCATGACACCACCTATAGGTATATGTCCAAAGAAATGCAGGATATGTGTAGGAGGGTACCACTACCATTGCAAATAGTGTCATATGTTATCCACGGGCAAGGACAATAATCAGCCTGAACATTTCTCCACCAGCACCAATTGCAGCACAGACAGGAAATCCACAACTTTATCATCCACAACAACACAGATTGCCTCTTTATCACGGAAAGCTGACTGTAATACCATCCTAACAGAATTAGTGCCTGAGAATTACCGAGCATAGAATAGGACAAAGAGGAGGAGGCCTAGCAGTGATCTACAAATCCCACCTCTCCATCATCAAACCAACACGACAGAATTAGTTGCAGTTAATGGAAACGCTTACGCTACAACTTCAAACAACACCCCAGGATACCGTCCACATACTACTATGCTACAGACCACCGGGATCGAAGATACATTTCCTCTCTCCCTTTACCAAATTCATTTCAACATACACCATGAAAACCAAAAATCTTCTGTTACTTGGGGATTTCAACCTCTGGGCTAACTTAACCCAGGACCCCATCGCCACCGCCTGCATTAACAAACTGGAAGAACTAGGTTTGCAGCAACTGATAGAAGCTCCCATGCATGGGCCAGGGCACACGCTTGACCTCATCTTCAAACAAAATTTAGACATCAACACGCTGGATAACATACCCTTACCATGGACAGACCACCATGCGATCAATTTAAAAATTACCACCAACGCCATTTTACAAAAAACGGAAAACTTTATAACACTCTGAACAAGATCTCAGAAGAAACTCCACTCTGAACTCTTCAAAACCACACTATCGGAGAAAATCGGAGTACCAAATCAAACCCATTCAACGGAACAAACCCTCAATTTTTTAAACAAAGCACTACTACAAACAGCAGATGCAGTCGCCCCGAAACGCAGAGTGCGCATACGCAAAAACAACTCTGACTGGTTTAACGACACGCTCACGCTACTGAAGCAAGAACGAAGAAGAGCTGAAGGAGCCTGGAGAAGAAATCCCTCAAAGGAAAACCACACACCAAGAAATACCACAAAGCAATCTTCAATGCAAAAAAATAACACTTTTCAAACACCATCTCAAAAGCCCTAAACCGACCCCGTGAACTGTTCAAATTAGTCGCTCAAACTATGAACCCTACCTGCTTAGAGCCGCCGGCAGACGACACTCAAGAATTCTGCAATGAATTATCAGATTTCTTTATCAATAAAATTAAAAACATTCAGGAAATAATTCAACAGAAAAAAACAACCACACGTAGTCGGTTAAAACAAGAAGAGGAAAACAATACAAAATTTCCACAATCGGCAAATTTTTCGCTGGTTCCAATCACCATCGACATCACCAAAAACATCATCAGAAGCCTCCGAGACAGCACATCACCAGGTAATATTATCTCCACAAAATTACTGAAAAAAATGTACCGATATTTTGGCACCCACCATCACACATTTTGTAAATCAATCTTTTAAAAAAGGTATTGTTCCAATCTCCCTTAAACAAGGGATAATAAAACCCCTCCTAAAAAAAAACAACCTTGACCCCAAAGACCCAAACCACCGTAGACCGATAACGAGTCTTAAAACCTTCTCCAAAATCATGGAAAAAGCAGTAGTACAGCAGCTACAACTCCATTTGGACACCCACAAGCTCCTTGACCCACTACAATCAGGCTTCCGCCCAGGCCATGGCACAGAATCAGCACTGCTCAAAATATGGGATGATGCCCTCGAAGCAGCAGATGACGGAGGATCATGCCTACTGGACCTCAGTGCAGCATTCGACACAGTGGATCACAAAACTCGATTTCTTCGCCTCTAAGAAGTAGCTAGAGTTACAGATGCAGATCTAACCTGGTTCGCTTCCTGCCTAGGAAATCGGTGCCAAACAGTGAAACTAGGAGTCTTCACCTCGGAAACGCACACCGTTTCTTGCGGAGTCCTTCAAGGATCGCCCCTATCATCAGTGCTCTTCAACATCTACCTCCGCCCTCTCCTTAAAATCACCAGTGAGCAAGATTTGTGCTACCACTCCTATGCGGATGACACTCAACTCTACTTTCGGTTCACCAAAAAAAATTACCGATATCGCGGATTAGAAAAATGCCTGGCATTGATCGACGAATGGATGACAGAGCTTCCTCAAACTCAACGGATCCAAAACAGAACTACTTCTCCTCCACCCAAACCGAAAGACTAGAGCGAGGACCTCATGGACACCACCTACCATCCTGGGACAGATCATCACCCCAAGTACCAAGGTCAGAAGCCTCGGAGTAACCTTTGACTCAGATGTCGATGGATGCGCAAATAGGATCAGTAGTCAGTGGGTCCCATTACCTGCTCCGCCTACTGCATAGACTCATCACCTTCATCCCGGAAGATAATACAGCGGTAGTAGTCGGTACAATCATCAACTCTAGACTCGACTATGCAAACTCCCTCTTCTTACGATTACCAAAATACCAGATCTTGCACCTACAAGTCGTTCAGAACACAGCAGCGAGGTTGGTAACAGGAAAGAAACCCTGGGAATCCATCACCCCATCCCTGAGGGCCGTTCATTGGCTAACAGTAAAGGATCGGGTCACATTCAAGACCCTCTGCCTCAACCACAAATGCATGGCCAAGGACAATAATCAGCCTTAACATGTTCACACCAGCACTAATTGCAGCCTCTTACCAAGCAAAAACCAACCAATTTTAAACACATTGTTTCTCAACTGCAGTATTCAATGTGCCTTAACAGGTTATGTTTTTAGGCTTTCCATTATTTTGCACAGGTGATTTAATGAGTTTCACTGCCTTAGTAATTACCACAGATGTTTCATCTGAGGGAAATCCTGAAAACATGACCTGTTGGTGCCCCTTGAGAACTGGAGTTGAGAAATAGCATGTTGACAGTAATCAGCCATAACTAGCCTTCTAAACACGGAAACCCAAGAAATTACATTATAAATCAATGAATAAATTAAACATTTGCACCAGATCAAGAACGGTGTGTTTTTGGCCAAATATGGATGTATAAGTCTGGTGTGATGCTGCACACATTTTAATGTTGTATGCTGATGATGAATGCACTTTGTCAACAATTTATGTGAAGCAGCACTCACAAAGTTGTCATTTCCCGTTTTGTACCCTTCACCTGCCCAACAGCGTACAAGTTTAACCACTTGAGATCCGCGCTATAGACGAAAGATGTCTACAGCGCGGCTCTCAAGTGCCGAGTGGACGTCTTTGTGCGTCCTGTTTACATTCCCCCTGCGCGCCACTGGGGGCGTGTAGCGGGGAAACACTGTGCCTGGCGCATCGCTGGGAAGCCGATGCGTGTGCCTGGCGGCCACAGTGTCCGCCAGGTACCCACGATCGGCGATGACAGCAGGGACGTGGAGCTCTGTGTGTAAACACAGAGCTCCACGTCCTGTCAGGGAGAGAGGAGACCGATCTGTTTCCCTTGTACATAGGGACACAGCATCGGTCACCTCCCCAAGTCAGTCCCCTCCCCCACACAGTTAGAACACACCCAGGGAATACATTTAACCCTTTCCTCACCCCCTAGTGTTAACCCCTTCCCTGCCAGTCACATGTATACAGTAATGAGGGCATTTTTATAGCACTGATTGCTGTATAAATGTAAATGTAAATTTAAAAAATCGCAGATCGCCGCCATTACTAGTAAAAAAAAAAAATTATAAATCTATCCCTATTTTGTAGGTGCTATAACTTTTGCGCAAACCAATCAATATACACTTATTGCGATTTTTTTTTAAACAAAAATATGTAGAAAAATACGTATCACCTAAACCAAGGGAAATTTTAATTTTTTTCATAACAAAAAGTAAAAAATTAATTTATTTTTTCAAAATTTTCTGTCTTTTTTTGTTTATAGCGCAAAAAATAAAAGTCGCACAGATGATCAAATACTACCAAAAGAAAGCTCTATTTGTGGGGAAAAAAATGATAAAAATATAATTTGAGTACAGTGTTGTATGACCGCGCAATTGTCATTCAAAATGCGTCAGCGCTGAAAATTGGTCTGGGCACGAAGGGGGTTTAAGTGCCCAGTAATGAAGTGGTTAATGTTTAGATTTTTAGTATCATGGCCAGAGCCTTGG
The DNA here is from genome assembly GCA_029574335.1 of Rana kukunoris. Classification (NCBI taxonomy): domain Eukaryota; kingdom Metazoa; phylum Chordata; class Amphibia; order Anura; family Ranidae; genus Rana; species Rana kukunoris. The sequence continues at coordinate 69,301,402 of CM056055.1, forward strand.
ACACTAGTTACTTTTAGGTTTAGCCTGCATAGATATCTATGCTGATGCATTCTTTCATTTATAAAGAGAGTGTGTTCCTGATGAACAGGCGTGAGCACTTGAAGCATACATGAAAAAACAAACAATTACACTGGTGGGTTTATCCTTTACTTGGTGGGTCTGCAAGCAATTATATCCAAGTTATATAAAGGCCTGCAGTGGTGGCGGTTGTTTGGCCTGACAAGAGGTCCGAATCTTTGTTTGCAGTGCTTATATTGGTTTACAAATACACACACATTATATATATATATATATATATATATATATATTCTCTTTCTTAATTAGGGGGGGGGGGGAAGTGCACATAATGCCTGACCCACACCCCACTAAAGCTGTGGTTTGGCGATTGCTTAATGCGTCTGCTGGTATAGTTTTGCATTAAGGCCCTCAAAAGTGTGTTCTCTGTGGGCATAGTTTCCAAATTTTGTCTTTGTCCATTCTGACCACATGTTTGTTTGTGTGCCTTAGCAGACTTATCTTGTTCGTTACTTCTAAAACACACGTTATATTTACGAATGTTAATGTTAATCTAGACTGTAATGGTTTAGATGAAAATTGAGCTTTTTCGAATTTTATGTGTCCTATCCTTGTAGATCGTAAGCGCTTTTGAGCAGGGCTCGTCTAACTGTATTGTCAAATGCTGGAGCATCATTTCCATGTCTAATTCTTTTGTGGACTAGGTAAACCATGAAATCTGGCAAATAAATGTGAATTCTCTCTAAGAAACAAAAAAATAAACAATTTACATCGGGGGAATGCCAATTCACCACTGTGAATTTTCCTTTGCAAATGTGCATATTTATTCACACGGGCCGTTTTTTTTTTTACCTGGAAATGCATCATCATGAAAAAGGAAAGGGCATGCACATGCCCCCAGGAAGTGTACTGTTGCTCAGCCTCCAACATGGCCGGGTCACTCCTTTCACAAAAAGAGCCACTGCTGATATGCAAGGTAAGTGTGGGCAGTGTCTCTTGTTCCCTGGTTTGGGGGAGGGGGGGTGTGCTAGATAGTTTAATTTATTTGGGGGGGGGGGGGACATGTGTAGTGATCCTTCGCTCACATTTACTTCCTGGACATGCACACACGTCACTGATTCTTTCTTTGAACATTAGACTTCTTGCATTTGCACATGTTCCTGTAAATACAACATGTTTCTGTAATATACACTATGTATATATGGTCTAAGCTTGTATTTAAAGGAGCAGTGATTGTAAACAGTTGGCACAGAGCACATGCAAATATGCGGCTCCCGGAAGCTGGGCCTTGGCACACAGTGGATGCATATTTGCATGTAATAGTGCCAGCAGCCCCGCCCTACCTCTGAGAACGGCAAAGCACTTAAAAGGCAGGTGCCAAGGGGTGAAGGATGTTAAAAGTGAAAACAGAAAAGCAACATTTTAGAGTCCTTTCACACGGAGCGGACCGTTTTTCGGTCTGCTCCGTGTGCCCGTCAGCTCAGCGGGGGGTCTCCGCTCAGCTGTCGGCGGACAGGGCGGTCCCCGCACACTGTGCAGGGACCGCCCTGTCTCTCCTCTGCTCTCCCCTATGGGGAGTCGGATGGAAACGGACCGTCTGTCCGTTTGCATCCGATCCGTTTGGCCGGACAGAAGAAAAATAGGACATTCTTCCGTCTGCAAAAACGGATGCGGATCTAGCGGACGTTAGCGGATGCATCATCCGCTAACGGATCCGCTCCCATAGGGGCCCATTACAAGTCCGTAAACAGACTTGTAATGAGCGGACGAACGGTCCGCTAGTGTGAAAGGACCCTTAGATTCAAAAGAGTGTATCATCTGCCTGTAAAGTGTTGCATTTGTCCTGAGTCTCGAACCTGCTGCAGCAATAATGACATATTTAAACGCCCAAAAATTACATTTGAATCGTTTTCCCTGGCTGCAAACCATTTCTAGCAAAAGTACCACAAAACAAGCAGACCATTTGGCCTAGCTCTGAAGGTGGTGGTGCGCCCCTGAAACGCGTTAGCTGTACCCAGTGTTCTGTGCATGTCCATGTACTGTGTTTATGGCCTTTTGTCAGTTGCATTTTGCGAGTACCCACTTTTATACAATTTTTTTATTATTATTAAATTATCTCTGATGATGCACTAGGAGTGTTGTGCTCCTTCCATTTGTTTTTCTTGTAGTTCCTTTCGGATTACCCCATCTGAGGCAGCATCCACCTAGCTTTGGAATACCATATATACCTTTTACACCACCATTTTATCCGATACCTGTTACGTGACACCTTGGAAGAACTATTAGTGCTGGAAGCGACTGTTTTTTGTAAGACCACATGTGTAAGTCTCCCCCCCGCCTCCCCACCTTCCCAATGCATACCAGGCCCTTTGAGTCTGGCATAGATTTTAAGGGGCACTCCATGCCCAAATAAAAAAAAAAAAGCATATGCTGCCAAGTCCGATGCAGACATTTAGTAGGTGATGGCCTCTGTGGTATTTGAACCTCCGAGTTCTTCAAGGCCTGAGTATTTCAAGGTAGAAGCACAGACCATTAGCCTATTGGGCTGAGCACAACCTTACATTGAAAATACATTTATTAGTGTTTAATATTTTTTAATTCTATACAATAATGTTTTGCAAATGAGCCATTAATATTAGAAAAACAACCATGCTCTTGCGGCATTGGCTAGTAGGGAATTTTTTTTAAAACGGCATGGGGTTCCTCCCCCAGTCCATACTAGACCCTTCGGGTCTGTTATGGATTTTAAGGGGAACTGAACGCTCAAATTTCATTACATCTATCGTCAATCACAGAGCCAGACGGACCCAAATATGTAAAAAAAAAAAAATCAAAATCCCTCAGCTCAATGGGAGGGTTCCAACTTTATGTGCTCTGTGTGCCTTGGCAGTTCTTTTATAGGTAAGGGCGGGGCCACCCAGTGACGTACCCGGATGGCCCTGCCAGTTCCTATAAAAGAACCGTCAAAGTGCGCGCAGCGGGAGACCTCTCATTGAGGTGGAGCTTTTTGATTTTTTTTTACATTTTTGGGTACATCGGGCACATTGTAACCAAAGGGCCTGGTATGGACTGGGGGGAACTCCACGACATTTTTCTTTATAATAGCCAATGCCACATGAGCATGGTTGTTTCCCTAATATTAATGGCTCATTTGCTAAACATCATTGTATATACCGTATTTATCGGGGTATTGCGCGCTCGGGCATATAGCGTGCACCCCTAAAGTGGACCCGCATTCCTGTGTAAAAAAAGATTTTTGTACTTACAGTTTTGGTGTCTTACGCGGCGTCCATCGGCGGCCTCGTCGGGTCCGGCGTCCTCCCTGCTTTCCCGCGCCGAGTTTGAATACTGCGCCTGCATATACCGAGCGCAGTACACTCGTGTATAGTCGGGCAGGCTCGGCTACTCTCGCGCTCACGTCCTGTACGTCCAGGAGGTGAGTGCGAGAGGAGCCGAGCCTGCCCGACTATACACGAGTGTACTGCGCTCGGTATATGCTGGCGCAGTACACTTGTGTATAGTCGGGCAGGCTCGGCTACTCTCGCGCTCACGTCCTGTACATCCAGGACGTGAGCGCGAGAGGAGCCGAGCCTGCCCGACTATACACGAGTGTACTGCGCTCGGTATATGCAGGCGCAGTATTCAAACTCGGCGCGGGAAAGTGGGTATCGGCGTATATCGCGCACCCACGAGTTTGTCCTGATTTTCAGGGCAAAAAAGTGCGCGGTATACGCCGATAAATACGGTAATTAAACACTAGTTACTCAAACTGCAGCTGACTCTTAAAGTGGCAGAACAGCAAAGGCAAGATAGTCACAGAAAAAGCGCCAACCCTCCTGCAACCCCTAGAGAGAGAAAAAGACGCATGGTGGGAGACCGAAGTCCAGACCTAGAGTGCCTGCACCGCCACCCACGAAGAGGCCACGTACTGCAGCCAGCTAGTTTCCCGCCACTAGGCCCAAAGCCTGCAGCAGCACATCACAACTCATCACAGAGCATCGCAACTCATCACAGAGCATCGCAACTCATCACAGAGCATCACAAGTCAGCGCAAGCTTCGCATCAAGAAAAGACCAGTCTCCTCTAAGACTGAGGCCGCATACACACGAGGAGATTTATCCGATGAAAACGGTCTGACAGACCGATTTCATCGGATATGTCTCCTGGAGATTTTGGTCTGATGTGTGTACACACAATCAAACCAAAATCCCCGGGGACGGACAGCGCTGCCACCTCACTGAACCAGGAAGTGAAATACTTCCACGCATGCGTCAAATCCATTCGGCGCATGCGGGGGATTTATGTCCGCTGGTTAGGCGTACTAACCAGCGGACATGTCAGACAGACGGGTTTCCAGCAGACAAGTTTTAAAGCATGCTTTAAAACCTGTCTGCTAGCTTCTACACAAGGTCGGATATGTCCGCTGAAACTGGTCTGCGGACCAGTTTCAGCAGACAAGTTTGATTGTGTGTACGCGGCCTGACATTTGTTCCAGCAACCTACAGATAACAGTATCCTGCTCTTCAGAATAAGGTCAGAGCTTTCCTTTTATTACTTATTATTGCACATAGGCATTGGCATAAAGAGACATTTTTGTGTTCAGGAACAAAGGACGGTTTGTAGTATACGGACTCTAAAGTATTTAAGGTAAAAGTAATTTATTGCCTGCATCTTTTGCTATTGCATTTAAAGTGAAAGTCATTTATTGCCTGCATCTTTTGCTATTGCATTTAAAGTTAAATGTCTAAGCCTAGTATTATCATGCCACTGTTAGAGGATACAAAGATAGATAGGATAGAGGGTGAAGGGCAAGTGAACCTGTCTGAGGTAGAAGAGTCTGATGCAGCATTAGTCTTGCCCCAAACAAATGAGCTAAGACGCTCAGAACGTATCAGAAAACCGGGCCCAAAAATGCTGGAAAATTTGGAGCAAGAAGCAGCATTAAAAGGAAAAAGGTTCACCAGAAAATGTATGATAAGTGGAAATTATACATTAAAGATGTTCGTAGAAAGCTAAAGCAAGATAGTATAAAATAAAACTTGAGAGATCTCATAGAGACGATAGAAGAATCTAAATCAGAGCTTATGACAGTGTATGTCAACCTGCGGTCATCCACGACACCTTCCCAGGATATTGTGAGGAACATGGACACATGTACTGCAGTCACTATAGATTTAGTAGAGCTCATGAGAGAATTATCATCTGAAGCTAACTATGATGAAGTTAAGGCGAGAAAGAGAATGAACGAGCTCTTCACGAGAGACTATGCTAGGTCCTTAGGGGGAACCACAATCTCAAGTGGGACTTCTTTCACTAGCAGAAGTGCCAGTTACACATCAGAGCCATCAAGTACTCTAGCCAAAAGAAAGGAACTTGTTGAACAACTTGCTGTCAAGAAAGCAGAAATCGAGATGGAATCTGCCATTGAGGCACTGGGGGCCAAATTTGCCCCCAGTCTAGCCAACCTGTTTATGGCAGAATGGGAGGATAAACACATTTTTAGAAATAGAAAACCTCAGGTGTTTTACCATCGTTTTATTGATGATCTTTTAGTTATTTGGGAAGGAACAAAAACTGATGCCATACAATTTCTGGAACATTTAAACAACAATGTCAATAATATCAAGCTGGAGTATACTATTAGTAACCACAGTGTCAACTTCTTAGATGTTACAATTGAACACCATGAAGGGAAATTAAAAACTAAAGTATTCTTCAAGATCACAGAACGAAATAGTTACTTATCAATTAATAGTGGACATCATACGGCCTGGATCAAAAACATACCCAAGGGTCAATTCCTACGGGTGCGCCGGAATTGCACTAATAAATCTGACTATTTCGCACAAGCTGATATATTGAAGACTAGGTTTGTCCAGAAAGGATATGATGAACCCAAATTGAATGATATTGTCCAACAAATTGCTGACATTCCAAGAGATGATTGCTTTAAGAAGAAAGACATTTCATCTATGAGAGATCAACATCAGTGCAGTTTTTTGACAGGTTTCCATGCACAGTACAAAGAAATTGAGAATATAGTTAGAAATCACTGGCACATCTTAGGCAAGGACAGACATTTAAGTGAAATTCTCCCCCAACAACCACGGTTCATATACCGATGGGCCCCCAATTTTGGGGACCAAGTGGTTCAAAAGATTCTGGATCCTCCTAATCAACTACTAAAATTTAATGTAAAAGGTTTTTTTCCATGTAGTAAATACATCTGTTGCCGCACAGTAAAGGTGCACAACAGGGGAAAAAAATAAATAAAGGGAAGTGATGGGAAGGTGTTTGAACTAAAATAATTCATCCCCTGTAATTCATCGTATGTTGTATACTTGTTATGGTGTCCCTGTGGCTTGTTGTATGTTGGTAGAACAAAACGATTGTTGAGAATTCACATTTCCGAACATCTGGCCAACATTAAAAAGGGCTACAAATATCACAGTGTATCAGTCCACTTCAAAGAGAAACATAATCAGGACCCCACACTTGATCAATTTTGTGGTATTGATTGTGTATATCTGAGTTGGAGAGGATCCAATAGAGTTAGAGATCTGTCACAAAGAGAATCTCAATGGATCATTTTTCTGAAAGGTCTTTTTCCACGAGGATTAAATATAGAATTAGACTTAAACTGCTTCATTAATAACCTCTAAAATCTTTGTAGAGCTCATGATAGTACTCTTAACTTTGGAGATTAACATATTGCACCATGACCTTAGTAAACTTGATGGAGTAGTCTATGGCACCCTAGTTTATGTTTACCATATGCTTAGGATTATGTTCACCATACAATTGTTAGTCCTTAGTTTTAGCTAATTTTATTGACTGTAGTCAATCACGACTCAACAATCCTCATGAGGGTTATGCTTTGTGATTTTCATATATATTTTATATATTTACCCATACAGGCTTAGTAATTTATTCCAAACGCCAACTTTTTTAACACGCTTTTTAACTAAATGTTTTTTATTCATTTAATTTAATATTTATTTGTTAATATTGAGTTTAGTTTTTTTTTCCTTTGATACAGCGTTATAATGGTTATGTATGTATTTATTGCTATTCATGTTTGATTAAAGGTCCGAGGTATTTGTTTGGCTGATTAAAATCGGTAGCGATACTTGATAGATCATTTGTCCTGCTATAGCACTTACGCCCTTACAGCGTGGTAATTTATACTTCATATTCGCCCTTCGTTTGGTGCTTCCATTTGATGGGCTGAGCTAAGTTTGGCCAATTGTCGTGTCCAATTGACGCACACGCTGTTGGAGCAAACGATGCGTGACGCCCCTTACACTGGGCGGGTTCGTGTGTCGTGTTGGAGATGGCACGCACCACTGAGTTATGCGATGGGGGAACTTCCGCCCTTACATTGCGCGACCCGACGCGTCATGTCCGCCCATAGTGTAAAAGCACTGGATTGGACCGACGCGCCGAATGACGAGTGCGACGCATACTGGCTGACGTGTTGCGGTCTAGTCGTCTGATTGGAGGGCTCAGGCCGCTACAGGTGGAAGCCTTTTAGATTAAGTGTACTACAGGATATTTAAAGAACACATTGAGGAGCATGCAGCCAATCCCATGAATAAGTCATTTCATGACGAAACATGTCAGGGCGTGGCTACATTTTGAACTTTTGATCACTTGAACCAATGTGAGAGGCCTCTGCATGTTACACTACGCTAGTGACCAGCGATCGAGAGTTTTCTACAAATGTGGGTTGCAAGTACAGCGCAGGTGGAGTGGTGAGAAGCATCCGGTTGTTTGCACAGGTCCGCTGCGACCGTAGTTCATCAGCTATATGAATATTGAGGAAGTTCTGCTATGTTTTGATTCACAGTTCAGGTTTTATTTACTTTTGTGAGTGTGACTTTTGCAGATTTTATGTGGTGTGTTATTAAACCGTTTTTACGTTATCACACTATTATATGCTTTATTCATTATTTATGTGGATCTCATCTATCACATTGCTGGAATTGGAATTCTGCCTAATGGCTTGAGAAACATTTTCATGCTTTTGTGCCAAAACGCGTGAGTGTCAGGCAACTCGTTTTGGTGAGTGGCCAACTTAATTGGTGGAGGATTCACTGTACACATCGGGTGTGGTGGAAGATTTCTTTGAAGATTATAGATTTGAAAAAGGTTTTTCATCTTTTCAACACCTATGAACTGTTTTTTGTCTTAAACACTTTATTTATTCACGGGTTCATTCAATTGTTCTATTTATTTATTCATTAATTTTTCTGGTTCACCTGTGTGGGTCATCCACATATTGGCGCTGTTTATATATGATTGGAATTTAAACCACATTGTTTGAATACACTATATATACACTGTCACATTTACTTTATTTAAAACAGCAGCTGTGGACTTCTGCTCTTATTCACTCCTTAGCGCAGCGGTGGGAGTCACTGAGGCGCGATCATTGTGATTACCATTTTTTTCATTGAGGCACAGCGCCATCAAATGGAGGCACAGCACCATCAAATGGAGGCACAGCACCATCAAATGGAGGCACAGCACCATCAAATGGAGGCTGAAATGGAGACACAGCACCATCAAATGGAAGCTGAAACGGAGGCACACCGTCAACAGATGAAAAGTCTGGAAAGGCTGAAAGAATTTAAGATTATAGAAGCCAGACTATGGGTACACGAAGAGGACATGAATGGTAGTCATAGGTCAAAATCTGAACTAACATCCAGGAGAATGAAAGGAAATCTTCAGTATGTAGTGAAGAAAAAAGTCATTGCCTTTCCATCCCTGCTCAGAAAGACGAAAAGAGAGACTCACTTAATTTAGAACTAAGTGAGAAAGTAAAACAGGATAATTCTACTCCTAGATGTCACTGCAATGATCAGGAGAATATAAGTACTAGAACGACTATCTAGAAAATCACAGGATGCTACCTGAAGAAGTGGCTTCTAGATGAAATCGCTATGTGACTGAACAGTTAGATCTAAATAAGGACTTCCCAAGTATTGAAAAGTTCTCTGAGTTTGTTAATAGGGAAGCACGAATAGCATATAATCCAGTAACAGCATCTTACGCCTTAAAATCCTTAGAAGAAAGGCCTGCAAGAGATACAAGACGTGCTAGAGCAGCTTGCTTCGCAATCAACACAGCAGCTAAAGGTCTAGAAACCTGCGAAAGCAAGCTTAAAGTCACTACTGGGTTCAGTAATGAGACAGAACCGACAAATCCTCAGACTACCTTTAAGTGTATGTTCTGTGGAGAGAACCACGCCATACACAAGTGCCAACAATTGAAAGAGAAGTCCTCAAATGAAAAGAAAAAAATTGTACTTGATAACCAACTGTGTTTTCGATGCTTAAGAAAAGGCCATGTTACTAAGGAGTCTAAGAAAAAGGCTACATGCAGCGTCTGCAAAGGACGCCATCCTACACCACTACATGAAGAACGTCCAAAGAAGGATGAATCCTCAATACCTAAAGATGCAGAGGAAGAAAATAAAGTATCAGTATTCTCTTGCAGAGTAAGGGAAGGAGAAAGCAACGGCACATCAATGGTTGTACCAGTGTGCATTTCAAATCCTAAAAGAAGGAACACAAAGTTATATGCCTATGCACTACTGGATGCCCAAAGCGATGTCACCTTCATTGATCAAGAAATCTGCAAGAAATTACAAGTGGCTACAGAACCAGTGAAGCTCAAGTTTACCACAATGATGGGAAGAGACACATTGATGAACAGTCAAAAGGTTAAAGGACTGAGAGTTAGAGAACTTCATTCAAACCTCACATTAAATCTACCTCCATCTTATACGAAAGACGATATACCTCTAGATCGAGATCGCATACCTACCTGTGAAAATTAGAGCACCCATCTATCATATCTCATGAAATGTCCCCGCTGAAGGAATTTGGTGTCGGACTGTTGATAGGCTACGATTGTCCTGAAGCTTTGGTACCACAAGAGGTAATCACAGGAGGAAAGGGTGAACCCTACGCTGTTCGAACTGATCTAGGATGGGGTGTTGTTGGAGGAAAACAGCAGATTGCAAACTCAAGAAAGGTGACTGGATTGTGTCTTCGAACATCGGTCCAAGAGCTACCAACTGTAAGTTCAGCAAAGGTAATCAAGATCCTTGAATCTGACTTTGCAGACATAAGTTCTGAAGAAAAGAGTGTATCCCGTAGACAAAGTTCGTACACACTCTAGAAGAAAGTATTCAGCAGAATAAACAGGGTTATCTTGAAATGCCATTACCCTTCAGAGAACGACCTCGTCTGCCAAATAACATAAATCTTGCCCTAGCAGGATTGAAATGCTTGAAGAAAAAGATGGGAAGAGATCCCAAATTCAAGCAGGATTATTTGAAATTCATGGAAGACATCCTTGAAGAAGGACATGCAGAGAAGGTGAATAACCAACCTAAAGGAGAAGTGTGGTACATCCCACATCAAGGTGTTTACCACCCAAAGAAACCAGATAAAATTAGAGTAGTATTTGATTGCTCAAAGTATGATGGTGTTGCATTGAACGATTATCTAATAAAAAGGACAAGATCTTACAAACACTCTGCCTCGAGTACTCTGTAGATTCAGGAAGTATCCCATAGCGGTCATGTGCGACGTTGAAAAAATGTTCCACCAGTTCGATGTGAAGAATGAAGATAGAGACTTTTTGAGGTTCCTATGGTGGGAGGACGGAGATACAGAGCCAGCAGAATACAGAATGAAAGTACATTTGTTTGGAGCAGCATCGTCTCCAGGTTGCGCCAATTATGGTATGAAATACTTGGCTAATAAAAATGAAAAGGATTGTCCATTAGCAGCAAATTTTCCTAAGAAAAACTTCTATGTAGATGATGGTCATATAAGTCTAGAGTCCACAGAATCTGCAATCAAATTAGTAAAGGAAAGCCAAGAAATATGCGCAATTATGATCATCTTCCAGTTCAGAATGTACTTGGCTTGGAATGGAATGTAGAGAACAACGAGTTCTTCTTTGAAGTATCCTTTGAAGTGAAAGTTGCAACCAGACGTACCATTCTTTCTACAGTAGCTTCTATATATGATCCACTGGGATTCTTGGCTCCAGTAATCCTCAAAGCAAAAGAACTACTACAAGAATTATGCAGACGGAAGTTGGGATGGGATGAACCCATACCTGAAGATTTGAGGCCAAGGTGGGAGACCTGGATAAGAGACTTGCAAAATTTGAAAGAAGTTTGGATACCCAGATGTTTTGTACCTCATGATTTCGGAGAGTACAAGAAAATAGAACTTCATCACTTTTCAGACACCAGCAGTTATGGCTATGGTCAGTGCTCCTACATCAGAGTGATAGGAGAAGGAAAAATACATTGTGCCCTAGTTATGGGAAAGACCAGAGTTGCACCTACCAGTTTTCAGACAATACCAAGACTTGAACTGACAGCAGCTGTTGTTTCAGCATCAGTAAGCAAGTTTCTAAGAGAAGAATTGGAGTTAAAAATAGATGAATATTTTTGGACTCACAAGTTGTCCTAGGATACATAAACAACGAATCTCAAAGATTCCATGTCTTTGTCGCCAACAGAGTTCAGAAAATTCGGGAAATGACAAATCCGGAACATTGACATCACCCGGCAGATAATGCTTCAAGAGGTCTGAATGCAACAGAATTGAAAAATGTAAATTGGTTCACCAGTCCAGAGTTCCTTTGGGAAAAGGAGATCATACCCAGTGAAGGTTACACAGAATTGTCTATGGGTAATCCAGAAGTAAAGGTTGTACAAACATTGAGCACTACTGCCAAGTGTCAAGATGACATACTTGAAAGACTAGCCAGATGTTCAAAAGGGAAAACGTCTCAAAACGTCTCACTACTCCACTCAGGTTGGAACATCCTATACAGAAGTTAGTTGTTCTACTTAAGAGTGATAAAAGACACTTGGAGGTTGAAAACCTGATAGAAAATTCTCCAAATTCATGTTCATATCCTACTATAGAGAACAGGAATTATAGGTAATTTTGGTGGGAGTGTAGCTGGCCAGCTAGAACCTGTCCTAGGTCGCTAATATAACCTACATGTATATACAGCTAAACCTAAATGTAGTGCACATGTTTATATGCAAGAGACAAAAGCAGAGTTATTCACTGTGTTTTTATGCTTGGATGTCATATAACAGTTGTATGTTGTGTTCACAGAAGCAAAAGAAAAAAATATGTCTTTAAGAATCATTTATTTATACAGAAGAGGTAAGCAATAACACAGCAAACCGAATTTACCTAACTCTGCAAACTAACTCAAGAGCTAATTCACACACTAAATCAACCTCACCAAACCCTGCAAATCTAAACCAAACCAAGTTGCAAACCACAAAGTTATACCTAAATTAGAGAATGCTTTAATAACTTACAGATAGAGTATAAATACTGAAGGAAGAATATATATCCACCATCTTATGTTAAATGACAAGATTGAATATTTGAACCACCACTTTCGGTTATATTTTATTCAACACATGTTTTTTGTACATGGACTGTCTGCTTCAAAGCAGCAGTGATATGTATGAAGAAAAGTGAAGTTAATAAAGAAGTTATTTTAAGCATTTGGTGTGCTCTTTAAACCTACTGCTTCTATAGAACGGCGCTAGAGGAATTTCAGAGTAATAGACAGTCTTGTTGGACTGAAAAGTCAGAGATATCACAATTCTCCTAATGCAACAGCGCATGAGCCACTTCATAGTGCTGCGCCTGCCACAATGAGAGCCGTCTTAACTGGTCTGACAAGTCGGGCCAACTTTGAAAATGCTCCCTGTACTACTTTGGCCTGACTTTGATCCTACTTCAGCCCATTGAATTTGAATCAAAGTAGGATCCTTGTCCTAACTATCCGACATTTGATATCCGACATAGTGATTTTACAGCGGCAGTAAAAGGAATTTATCTTACACTGGGACTATTTTGATTGGTCAAAGGACAAGTCATACTATCAAAGTCTGATCAAAGTAGTATCCTGTTCATTCAAGTTGGATGGATGTAGGACTGATGTAGAACTGATGTCGCAGAGCAAAGTAGGATGAACATTGTATGACTCATACCAGTGTGAACCCAGCCTGACAGACAGTTTACTTTTTCCTGTTTGTTTTAATATGCTTGTGCACTGGAAAAATAAACATAGCTGGTGGATGGTAGGTTGGCTGGCATATGAACTTGAGTGCTTAGGAGACATCCGAGTAGACCACCAAGCTATTGTCCCGAGTACGACAAGACCTGCCATAATGGTGTAGTATGATTAAAAGAATGAACATAAATAATTACTGCTTTAGGCTACTTTCACACTGGAGCAGTGCGCCATTGGCGACAAAGCGCCGCTGATTTTCGTGGTGCTTTACCGTATTTTTTGCGGCCCCTATTCGGCCGCTAGCAGGGTGCTTTTGACCCCCACTAGCATCCAAAAAAGGGTTAAAGCCGCTGGCGGGGTGCTTTAGGAGCGGTGTATACACCGCTCCTGCAGCGCCTCAAAGAAGCGGCTGCCAGGAAATATTTGAGCGTCCTGCCAGCGCACCACTCCAGTGTGAAAGCCCTTGGGCTTTCACACTTGAGTGAGAGGAGCATCTCCTTCAGGTGGCTTTGCAGGCACTATTTAGTTCTATAACACCAGAAAGTGCCTCAGTGTGAAAGTAGCCTTATAGCCACCTAAAGATTTTAATTTTTTTTAAGTTGCATACAATAGATATGCATGTGTAAATGTTCAATACATGTAACTTTACAGAATAGCAGACATTACTCTAATGCTCATTCATAACTGCATTCGTTATCAAGAGAAGAAAAAAAATAGGATTACTAATTGCAATATACATCAATTGATGCACACGAGGTAGAGCACATCTCGCATAAAAATGTTTTCTTCACATACATAGATCATGGTTGCTTTATAATAACTTGGTCGAAATTGGCACTTGTATGTCTGCAGAATCGTCGTTCAGTGCGGATTCCGAATTCACCAAGGCATATTCACCGCTAATAGCGCAAATTTTCATTCGCACTTTTGCCTAGTTGAACTCTTAAATTGCCTGAAATGGCTGCTATTACATGTAATGCATTCAGTACTTCCCGTCGCTATAGTAAATGACCCCCCCACTGCCTAATAAGTGTCCAAAACACCATTAACTGCATCTCGTTATCACATGTAAAACAGAGTATAAAACATTTTAATCTGCCAAATATGACTATCTCAGTCTTCAGTATAATTATTAAGTATAAAAGCCTATTGGTATAAAGCTGGGAAAAGGACTATTGATGATTGTTTCTATGCCAACTAAACAAGTGTTGAGCTTTATTTTCTAATCTGCTAAAGACTGTATAATGTAGGAGTAACTCCTTGCACTGTATGTAATACAACTTTTAGGGAAAGTATATAAAAAAGTCACTCACACTCACCTCCCTTTTCACGGGTAACTCCCAGTCAGGTGACAAACTAAAGGCAAACTTCGAGAGAACCCTGAAAAAATATGAAAACTGTAAGTTGCTTTTGCCTATTAGAATATACAACCGACATGTATGTGCAAGTACACCACAACATTCTGTGTATCAAATCAGCACTTTATGAAGAGATCTTGCTTGATTTGCTGTATGTGCCAATTGTTCAGCTATCCAGTCATGTCCTTTAATATCATTTGAGAGCAAGTGTGCACAGTGAAATGGTGGTTCATTAGGTAGCACTGCTACTTTACAGGACTAGGGCCCTACATTTAGTTCATGTTAAGACACTTTACATAGTCTGTATTTTCCTCATTGTAGGTTTTTGGTTACCTTTTACTGTCCAAAAACACATACAAATTAGTTGTCTTCCACCTGAAACTGTACCATGTAGGTGAGAGTGTACGCGAATCAGATGCTAGATATAAATAAAGTATAACCAAAGGCAATTATATTTTAATTTTGGATAGAGTAAGGGGGTATTAAAAACCCTTTGTTTTGTTTTTTGCCATTTCCCATAGGAGAAAAGATTTATCTTCACTTCCTGTTCCATGGCCAAAACAGGAAGTAATAGAAAATCCCTCCAAAGTGAGGGAATCCCAGGTTGTCATCAGAGTCACCAGAACCACTGTCCTCATTGAAAGGTTTGCAGTTTTGCCTTTAGTTACACTTACAGTGCACTCTAAACAAGGCCACATTTACACTTCAGACTCTTTATTACAGCATGAGAACCACCCCCCCCCAAAAAAAAGCAAAAAAAACTATTATACAGTACAGCTCTACAATGCATGCAGATTTTCCCACATTACAGTGCACCCGGAAGGTATTCACAGCACTTCCTTATTTCCACATTTTATGTTACGCCCTTATTCCAAAATGTTTTAAATTCGTTATTTTCCTCAAAATACAAAACGATACCCCATAATGACAACGTGAAAGAAGTTTGTTTGCAATCTTTGTAAATGTATTAGGAACTAGAAAAGGTACAATTTCTGGGGAAATTGTGTGACGTGTTCTTGCCTTCACCAATACTCCGGACTGGAGTTGGTGCCCCTGGAGATGTAAATGTGATCCAACAGTGTGTCGATCCATTTTGATCCATTGCCCCATCAAAATCGACCCCATCAAAAGACACCATCAAAACTGCACCATCCTATTTGCCCCATCAAAAACTGCTTCCTATGTAGGGTTGCTATGGACGGTTGCTATGGGCTGGTTGCTCTGGACTGGTTGCTATGGATGATTGGTTGCTATGGACTGGTTGCTATGGGCTGGTTGCTATGAACTGGTTGCTATGGTCTGGTTGCTATGGTCTGGTTGCTATGGGCTGGTTGCTATAGACATTTGCTATGGAGGGGTTGCTATGGACTGGTTGCTATGGACTGATTGCTATGGACTGGTTGCTATGGATGGTTTCTATGGACTGGATGCTATGGATGGTTGCTATATGCAGAGTATACAGAAGTTACGCAGAGCCAAATACAGGCATACCCCGCTTTTAAGTACACACTAGGGTTTATTTACTAACGCTGGAAATCACAATATCAGGCTCACTTCTGCATAAAAACCAATAAGCTTCGAACCCCAGCTTGTTCAGCCTGGTAATAAAACCTGGAAGCTCATTGGTTTGTGTGCAGAAGTGAGTCTTATATTGCGCTTTCCAGCTTTAGTAAATAAACCCCATTGTGTACTTAAAAGTGCCTATAAAACAGAGCCATATCACCTCACAGCTGTGTGGGAGGAGCTATAGAAAGCCCCTTAGCTGTGTGTGAGGAGATATTGTCCTCATCGTCTCCTAGGAAACCAATGTAAACACATGCAAACAGCCACTCTAAACAGACACTCAGATTCTGGCTTGTTTTTAATACTGCTCTTCTTCAAATGATTGTATTTTAAAAACTATAAATCGCACAGTGAATATCTTTATATTTTACGAATCACAAGACCCAGACCTTCAATCTGATGTATAGTATGTCTCTAAAATATTAAAATTGAAGGCACAGTCGCAGTTTACAAATTGCCTTGCAAATATAAGTTTTCAAAACATTTTCCTCCATTGACTTTCATTGAAATGATGGATGGCGTGTGTTGCAAACAAATGTCTGTATCTTGAAAACCATTTGACCGATCGCTTAGCCGTGGACACGTGTAGTGGCAGCAGGGACAGCTGAACATTTTGATATAAGATTTGTGTAGGTCGGCTTGAAAATGAGGGAGTGGTCGCAGTTTGGAAATCATGTAATGATTTTTCAGCTTTTCACATTTCACACTCTAAGCTTCACCATTCATTCCTATGGGAAAATTTCGCCGCAAAAACAACGATATTTCGCGAACGATTTGGCAAAACGTTCCACAAAGTAATAGCCCACTATTCGGGAACAAGCCGCTCGATTTGATATATTACTCTTCTATGTAGCGTAAAAACTGTGGGAGGAGTTAGGGTGGCAAATTTGGCTATAATAAGAATAATAATATATATGTGAGAGAATAGTAAGTGCTCTTGCTATGCAAGACCACTTCATAAAAAAAATGGTAAGAAATCACATGTACATAACTATTAACAACCTTTGCTCAATACTTTGTTCAATCACCTTTGGCACCAATTACAGCCTCAAATCTTTATGATTTTGATGCTACAAGCTTGGCACACCTATTTTTGGCCAGTCTCTCCCATTTTCCTTTGCAGGACTTCTCAGTGCCCCTGGATGACGTGACCGATCATGAAATGCGTAGGGCAGAACGAGGGCCACTGACATCACCACCTACAACTGCTCGATCTCCAGACGGACAGGTCTGCCTGCTTGCGTTCGACCGGCGCAGCAGGCTTAAGGCTGTTTTTTTCTACAATATTTGTGAGTGCAATATTTACTTTTTATGTTTAACCACTTAATACCCGCCCACCGTGAAATGACGGCGGGCGGGATACTCAATTATCCTGACATCACGTCATATGACGTGATGTCAATTTAGGCCACTAGGTGGCGCGCGCGCGCCGCCGCACGCACCCGTCGGGTTACTAACAACACTGTGCGCGTGCCCGCGATGGCCGCCGGGCACCCGCGATTTCTGTGTAACTGAGCTGGGACGTGCAGCTCTGTGTGTAAACACAGAGCTGCACGTCCCTGTCAGGGAGAGAGGAGATCGATTGTGTCCCTTGTACAAAGGGACACAATCGGTCACCTCCCCCAGTCACCTCCCCCTACAGTAAGAACACACCTAGGATACACATTTAACCCCTTCCCCGCCCACTAGTGGTTAACCCCTTCCCTGCCAGTTACATTTATACAGTTATCAATGCATATTTATAGCATTGTTCACTGTATAAATGTGAATGGTCCCAAAAATGTGTCAAAAGTGTCCGATGTGTCGGCTATAATGTCGCAATCCCGAAAAAAATAACGCAGATCGTCGCCATTCCTAGTAAAAAAAAAAAATAATCATAATTATGTCCCCTATTTTGTAGGCAATATAACTTTTGCGCAAACCAGTCACTATACGGTTATTGCGATTTTATTTTTAATTTTTTTTTACCAAAAATATGTATAAGAATACGTATCGGCCTAAACTGAGATCAATTTTTTTTTTTTTTTTTATGGGATATTTATTATAGCAGAAAGCAAAAAATGTTGCGTCTTTTTTCAAAATTGTCGCTCTTTTTTTGTTTATAGCGCAAAAAATAAAAACCGCACAGGCGATCAAATAGCACCAATAGAAAGCTCTATTTGTGGGAAAAAAAGGACGCCAATTTTGTTTGGGAACCACATCGCACGACCGCGCAATTGTCAGTTAAAGCGACGCAGTGCCGGAAGCTAAAATTTGGTCTGGGCAGGAAGAGGGTGTAGGTGCACAGTAGGCAAGTGGTTAATAAAACACCAAAGGTTTTTACACTATCGAGGCACCTTTTTTCCTTGCATGCTGTACCATTGCCAACAGGCTCATTGTCATGGAATGTGCTGACTAGCGAGACTGTGGATTCGGGGTGTCCTCATTATCCAGTTGCTCATACACTTTATGAGCTTTTTCTGTGTTTTGCTACTTTTTGAATATTTATTAATTTACACTGTTTATTCATATAGATTGTGATTCACATACACCTGTGCAGCACAGGCTTAACCCCCCCGGGACATACGAACAGCGAACAGCGGTCTATACCAAGACTCCTGACTTACTGGGCTGCCCTATATTGGACACTATAACCTGGTCTAGCCTATTTGATTGGATCTTACTCCTTCCTGGCTATGTTCCATGTTCACTGCTGTGATTAGTCCCGGGTCCTTTTTTGATTTCTGACTTTATTTCAGAAATACATTTGTTCATCCTTATATGATGATTCGCTGCCAACCATAGGATATATTTTTTCGTGTATTTTGGTGTACTTTGTCTGCCGCATTGAGCTCTTACAAGCCATACGGATATTTACTTCATCTTCGATATAATCGGATGGATAGCAATTCTTTTGATGTATGAAATTAGCAATTATATACTACCAGCCCTCTCTCAAACTCGCCCTGAAGAAGCCGCTAGGCGAAACGCGTAGGCGAGATGCAAGCTAATATTGCTTATATATACTCTGTATACCCTGTTTTTGTATATTTTATTCTTTGTTTTTGGATTTTATGATATATAATTAAATATTTTTTCTTAACTTTTATGTCCTTGTGATTGCCTGAAAAAGTCCGCCTCTCTACTACCCTATGTAGTATTTTTCTATTTTTGATTCAATTATTTCGGATGTCGGCTACATGTGAGTGCTTTTATGTTTCCCCGTTCCCTACATTTTTGAGCCATTTAAACCACATAAGTGAGGTATCGCCGCGTGCGTTAGAGTGCCAGCAACGAATCTAGCAGATTCTGGATCTCCTCTGTAAATCTAAACTGGTAACCTGTAAAAAATAAAGCGTTGCCTATGGAGATTTTTAAGTGCCGAAGTTTGGCGTCATTCCATGAGTGTGCGCATAATTAAAGCGTGACATGTTGGGTATCTATTTACTCGGTGTAACATAATCTTTCACATAATACAAAAAAATTGGGCTAACTTTACTGTTTTGTTATTTTTTGAATTTATGAAACAATTTTTTTTACAAAAAAAAGGCGTTTGAAAAATGATTGCGTAAATACCGTGCGAGATAAAACGTTGCAATGACCGTTGTTTTATTCCCTAGGGTGTCTGCTAAAAAAACATATATAATGTTTGGGGGTACTGCGTAATTTTCTAGCAAAAGAATGATGATTATTACATGTAGGAGAGAAGTGTCAGAATAGGCCCGGTATGGAGGTGGTATAAAAGCCCTGTATTGAAGTGGTTAAATACAGATTACTTTAACAGAGTAGAACAAACATAACCCTCCTCCCTGCAGCATACAGTCTCAGTTCGTAACAAGCAGTACAAACCTAAAAAGGAGGGGTGGGTGCTGTGTCCGTCCATGGACAACAGAGAAAAGGATTTTACAGCGAGCACAAAAAATCCAATTTTCTCTTATCGTCAATGGACGGACACCGCCCTCACAAGTATTGACATATGGGACATCCCCAATCAGTGTCAAAAAAACGAGGGGTGGGAACAGTATCAGTAAAAACCAACAACTTCACCCCAAAACAGGCAGAGCTCCTCAACGGAGAAGGTGCAACTTTAAACAGCCGCCTGCAAAGCCAAAGGAAGCATCTGAAGGTGCACTCACATCAACCTTGTAAAATTTGGAAAAGGTATGAACGGAAGACCAAGTCCCCGCCTTGCACACCTGTAAAACAGACGCTTGATGTCGGAAAGCCCAGGAAGCACCACTTGCCCTGGTTGAATGTGCCGTGACCGGAAAGGGGGGCGCCCGCCCCTTAAGAGCATAGACTTGTATGACTGTCTGCCTGATCCACCGAGAAATGGTGGCCGACGAGACCACCAGGCCCTTTTGTGGACCAGACACAGACACAAATAGTGGTGCAACCTATTTAGGATGCGCTGGCCGAGGACACCAGAATGGATGTCCTGGTTAAAGTGGAAGGTCGAAACCACCTTTGGAATAAAGGAAGGTTGCGGGCGCAACACCGTCTTATCCTTATGGAGAACCAAAAAGGGCGACTTGCAAGACAAGGCCGCCAATTCAGAAAAAAAAAGGCCACCTTCTAAAGAAGAGTTGAGATGACCGAGTCGGAAAGACCTCGGTCCCTTAGTACCTGGCTTTCAATAGCCATGCCGTTAAAGCCAGGATGAAGTATGGGACCTCGATACAGAAGGTCTTCCTGCATCTGCCACCAGGCGCACAAGATCGGCGTACCAAGGACGCAGACGAGGGAGCAACTTCAGTGGGGAAAAGGCATAAAGTAGCCAATACTGATCCCATGGGGCCACCAACACTTCTGCCCAGGGATCTTTGGACCTGGCCACAAACCTCGACACCTTGCAGTGGAGGCGAGAGGCCTGGAGATCCACATTCAGTGTGCCCCACCTCCTGCAAAGGAGTTGAAATGCCTCCGGATGCTACGCCTGGAATGTAGACGGCCGACAGAGCTGGCACGCTTCTTTCTGCCCACCGCAGGATGTGAGCGACCTGACACTACAGCTGAGCTCCATGTTCCCCCCTGATGGTTGACATAAGCCACGGCCATGGCGTTGTCCGACTGGATCTTGATTGGGCGACCTTGCAACCTCCTTGACCACGAGGAGAGGCATAGCCTGATCGCCCAAAGTTCCAGGACAATGATCAGCAGACTTGATTCTTCCAGAGTCCAGCGACCCTGGGTTGACTGGACCCCCAGATGCCCCACAACCTGTGAGGCTGGCATCCGTCGTAATTACCGTCCACTGAAAGGAAAGGAATGACTTCCTGGATCGAAGAGCCGGGGATCTCAGCCACCAATTCAGAGAGACTAACTAGTTGGCCTACCTGAATCTGGCGATTCAAAGACAATGGAGACTTGTTCCATTTGGACAGAATCTTCTTCTGCAATATTCGAGTGTGGAATTGGGCATACGGTACCGCCTCGAAGGAGGCTACCATCAGGCCCAGGACTCGCATGCACAAGCAGAGAGATGACCATCTTCGGGATGTCAACAGCTTTACTGCAGACTGAAGACAGACTCCCGCCTCTGCGGAGTCCAGAATCAACCCCAGGTATTCCAAATGCCAGGTATTCCAAATGCCAGGTATTTCAAAGTACCAGGACCGACTTTTGGACTGTAGATTGGACTGAAGGCAAAAATGTGCAATTCCGAGCTAGGGTGGATCATCTGGATCCGAAAACAGTTTAGAGGTCACCCTGAAGAAGTGGCCCCCGATTACGATAGAAGCTTTGAAAACTTGGGATAAATTAATTAAAAATATACAAGGGAAATATAACAGCCCCTTAATGCCCCTCACAAGAAAGATAATAAGAAATGCCCCAGGGAAAGATAATAAATTGTATTTAAAATGGACCAGAGCTCCATATTTGAGATTAAGAGATGTTATGAAGGGAAAGATATGGGACCACCCCCTGGGAAGCCTGGAGATATAATCAGCTGAAACATTTTGTAGATACCCTTCCAAAACCCCTTTGGGAGGTTGGCAGGATGAATGTATGGGAAAAACTAGTTGATGAAATGAGGATAGAAATGCGGGGAAACTATCATCTACAAAATGTTAATGACACATTTAGGTCTAGATGCCATATGCCCAACAGAAAGCTGGAGATTAGAACTAAACCACCCACCACCAGACAGTATGAGAGGCAGAATTTTGGATTATATCCATTCCACCTCTGTAGACTCACAGATAAAAGAAATTAATTTTAAATTGTTGAACAAATGGAATAAGTATCAGTGAAATTAAATAAGATAAATCCCCAGGAGACATCTTTATGCTGGAAGGAATGTGGGGAAATAGGAACGCATGCCCACATTTGGTGGCAGTGCTCCAAGATTCAGCCATATTGGATCCAAATATTAAAATTAATTAAAGAGATTAGTTTGGACCCGTGGCAATGTTTGTTCCATGCCACGACTATCCCCGGGAAAAAATATAAAACTACAATTATCCCAATATTATTAAACGCAGCAAAGTCTTTGATTCCCAAAAAATGGAAAGACAAACTAGCACCCCCGATACAAGAGTGGTTCAGGGAAGTAGAAAGGATTAGAAGTATGGAGGAGGTAACGTCTCAATATAAGGAATTAAATAGACACGATACTGGAAATTGGAGAGGCTGGGAAAGGTTTAGACAATCTATGGTGTATATAGGCTACATGAGTAATGAGGAAAGTGCTTATGTAATATTTGCCGATCCAGGCACGAGGTATGATTGGAGACTTCCCCCTCCCTTCTACCCAAGTACAAAGGGTGAAGTGAAGGTGAGAATAGGCTAACACCACCCCCCCTCTCCCCCCCTTGTGTATGAGTGTGTGTATATATATGTATGTGTATATATAAAACACCTTCTTTTTTTTTCCCCCTCTTTCCTCCTTTCCCTTCTCTTATCTTTTTGAGAGGAGCATAAGGGTGGTGGGATACGAGAGCTCCTTTTGTCCCCTTACAATAGAGTAGGAAGGCACAAACAAATATGTTTGGAAACAGAAATAGGGCACTTTTTGAATACGGGTCCCCCCCCCTTTTTTTTTTGAGAGAGGCATATGGGTGGTGGGATGCGAGAGTTTCTCTTGTCCCCTCATAATGGAGTGGGTAGGCACAGATAACTATGTTTTAAAATAGAAAAAGAGCACTTTCTGGAACCAGGTTTTTTTTTTTTTCTTTCCCTGGGGTGGGGGAGCGGGTTGAGGAGGAGGAGAGAGTAGGTAGGTTAGGAGGAGGTAGGACTGTCCTATATGGTTGTGGTATGTGTAACTGTTTTATTGTTGTAATACATGTGTATGAAATGATAAATAAATTTAATTGTAGAAAAAAAAATTGGTATGCTTATTGTCAATGTAATGTTAATTATATGTGCGTTTAAAAAAAAAATGTAAAAAAAAAAAAAAAAAAACACCCACCCGAACCTCTGAGGGTCTGGCTGGCTATAGACACATCCACCTCTAATTCTGAGCCAGACGCTGCTCTCAGAAGAAGATCATCTAAGTAGCCCGCAATGGGAATGCCTCGCTGTCTCAGCAAAGCTAGAATCAGTGCCGACGCTAGGACAAAGGAAAGAGCCACAAACGGATAGTGGTCTTCGATTGCAAAATGCAAAAACCTCTGGTGTCCTGCGCAAATGGGGACATGCAAGTATGAGGCCGTGTACACACGGCAGAGAACCTCGACGGGCAGAACACATCGTTCCGCCCGTCGAGGTTCTCTGCCGGCCGTCGAAATCGGCGACCCGCCCGTCGGGAATGGCAACCGGCCATTCATCCAGGCGGGCCGTCGAGCAAATAGAGAGCGTGCTCTCTATTTCTGCTCGACGGGAAGCTCGCCGAGAGTGTACACACGGCCAAGGTCCTCGCTGGAATGCAGGTTCCAGCGAGAACCTTGGTCGTGTGTACGCCGCCTGAGTCTTTGATGCCCAAGGACAGACGGACCCCGTCCTCCTTCGGGACCACAAACAGATTTGAATAAAATCTCTAAAACCTCTCATCCTGTGGAACAGGTAAAATTACCCCGCAACTTAGCAAGTCTTGCACTGCCCCCAATAGGGCAGACTGATGAGCCGGAAGGAGAGGGAGATTTGAGGGAAAGAATCTGGTCGGCGGACAGGAAAGGAACTTTATGTTGTACCCCAAAGTGACCACCTCGCAGACCCACTGGTCGGAGAGCAGGGAGGTCCACTGAGTCGTGAACCTGTGAAGCCGTTCCCCCACCCATGAGTAGGGTGGGGGCAAAAATATATGCGGTGGCGGGTTTGGATCTCTGTGTGTTTGGCTTATGCACCCAGGGATGTTTCTGTCCCCCAGCTGAGCCTTTGTCAGCCTGGGAGGGTCTACTCGCAGGCCCTGACTGACGAAAATACCGCTTCTGCGAGGGAAAGGAAGAACCCAGATTACAGCACGGCTCCTTCCACTTGGTGAACTGAGGGAGGATAGTGCTCTTATCTCCAGTGACATCCTTAATAATGTTTTCCAGCAAGGTACCAAAAAGCCTCCACCTTTGAATGGTAAATCTGCCACATTTTTTTGGATGTTTGGTCAGCGCACCAGCATTTCAGCCAAATCAGGCAGTGCAACACCACCGCAGAAACAGAGGCTCTGGATATCGAGGGGGCTGCATCCAGGGTAGCATCACAGACATATACAAGGCCCTGGACCAACTGGTCGGCCAGCCTAACATACTCAGGAGGGAGCTGATGCTCCTCCACAGTCTGGTGCAAAACCGTTGCCCATTCCGTGACAGTCTGAGACACCAAAGTTGCAGCCAAAATAGGCCGCAATGCAGAACCTAGCATTGTAAACATGGAGCGGGTCACCGCCTTGGACCTCCTATCAGTATGGTCCTTGAAAGCAGGGGTGCCTTCTACAGGGAGAGTGGTTACCTTATTTAACCGAGCAACCGGGGGAAGAAGCCCATTTTTTCAAAAGGCTGTCCCTCAAAAGGATAACGGACCGCCAGTTGCTGAGGGAGCACAAAGGACTTCTGCAGCTTTTCCTATTCCTCATCAATGAACTTGTCAAAGAAGGATACATAAGGAAAAACTTTTACAGAGCGGTCCGACTTGTGAGACCCAAAAGAGACAGAGCCCTCTGTGGATGCCTCAGCTGCACCATCTAGCTTAAGGGAGTCCCTCACAGCATTGATAAGCACACCAACAAGTGCCCTGTCCTGCACTGACCCAGTAGAGGGGTCTTCCTCACAAGGAAGGTCCTTGTCTGCATCCTCTAACAACCCAGAACCGGGGTCCTATGCCGCAGCCAGGCCCGGATCTGAGTCAGAGCATTTCCCAGGAGATGGCGGGGGGAGGGGGTGCTTTTAACCCCCCTTACGCCTGCATGCCGCTTCCACCCTGGAAACAAATAATTCCAGGACTGCCGTCAAAGTGTCCATGGGAACTGCAGGTGCAGGGGCACCAGCTGTCAAGTCTGGCATGTTTGGGGAAGAAGGGCTGGGTAGGGACTCCATAACACCAGAGAGCTCTCAATAACGCTATAACCATTAACGCAATAACCTGCACGATAGCGCGGACACGACAAAATGGCCGCCAATGGGAAAGTCAATGTAATCCTCAGGCATAGTAAAAATGGCGGTGAACCGCTGCGATGTGGATGAGAAGGTCGAATAGGGACTTCCCTGAGGCAGAGCACACGCCCACAGAAAAAAAACGGGCTCAGACACCCCACAGTCCCCCATTAGAAAACGGAGCCCCCCACAGGTCCGCCCCGGTAAGAGCAATGTCTGTAGAGCAGCAGAGGGAAATGCGACAGAGCAGGGAATGGGAGAATAAGAGAACCCCCTAACCCTAGGAATGCCCAGCCATTCTGATCCGCTGAGGCAGGAGGGACTGTACTTGCCCGTCCATGCGAGGACCCTCTGGCGCATTCCTGACAGGCATACAACCGCGTTGGAGTAGCTGTCGGCCTGGTCCACTGAGTGAGACAACAGCCCGGTCATGCGTGGACCCTGGAGCAAAAAAAAAAACACCAGCCACCGCAGGAGCCATGGGGTATGTCGTGGCCGGGCCCAAAGAGAGCCACATCCTTCTCCTCTGCTAGGCAGAAAAAAAACTGAGGCTGCATGCTGCAGGGAGGAGCGTTATGTCTGGAGGGACCGCCCCCTGGGTGGGGCTGTTCAACTCTGTTAAAGTAACATGTATTTAAATATCTAACATGTTCTGTCTAGTCCTCCCCTATGAACAGGAACATAACCCATATGTCAAGACTTTTGATCTCCTAATCTCCTGTAGTGTGCTGACAACACAGCCATCCGTGCACTGAAATCCCAAGCAGCTTTGTCAGCCCTGCCTAATTTCTCCTCTGGATTAAGTCAACTCAACTTCCTCTTATCTCCATAACTTCTTCTGGTTTACATCATCAGAACTTGCTACCCCAAAACCTGCAATGTCGCAGTCCTGATAAAAATTGCAGATCTCTGCCATTACTAGTAAAAAGAATAAAAATAAATAAAAGTCCCTAAATCTACCAAAAATATGTAGAAGAATATATATCGGCCTAAACTGATGAATACATGTTTTTTTTATATTTTTATTTTTTCAAAATTGTCGCTCTTTGTTTATAGCGCAAAAAATAAAAAACACAGCAGGGTGATCAAATACCACCAAAATAAAGCTCTATTTGTGGGGACAAGAAACATTTCATGTAGAAAAGTGTTGGAAGCTATCCCATATGTTTTTATTCTTAGAAAATGTCACCACATACACTTTAAAAAGAGCGCCTTCAATTTAAAAGTGATACACTTATAATAGAAAACACACAAACACAAGGTAAGAGAGACAAAAATAGAATTTTTTATAACAGCTTACCTGTAAAATCCTTTTCTTGGAGTACATCACGTGACACAGAGCGGCATAGCAATTACTATGTGGGTTATAGAGTCTACCTTCAGGTGATGGACACTGGTGTAATTAACTACACAGGAAGTTCCCTCCCTATATAACCCCTCCCATACTGGGAGTACCCCAGTTTTTGTAGCAAAGCAATAAGTGTCCCCATATCCCCAAACAAGAGGGGCAGGAGCTCTGTGTCCCGTGATGTACGCCAAGAAAAGTATTTTACAGGTAAGCTGTTAGAAAAAATCCTATTTTCTTTATCGTACATCACGGGACACACAGCGGCATAGCAATTACTATGTGGGATGTCCCAAAGCAATGCTTACTGAGGGGAAGGAGAAACAAAACAATGCAGGCCGCCATCAGACGTGAGGATCTATAATGCTGCCCGCAGCATACTGCGCCAAAAAGCTGCATCCTTTTGCCGTCTTATGTTCACCTGACAAGAATTAGTAAACCTAAGCACAGATGACCAAGTTGCGGCCCTGAACATCTGCGTCAAAGTCTTGGTAAAGCATTGCGCATAAAGCGCTTACTATCCTGGTAGGGAGCACCCCGACACGAAACCGGGGGAGTCCCACTCTCTAAACTACAAGCCTGAATAATACCCTGATGAATCAACTTCGAAAAAACGTTGATTTAGGCGCTGCCTGCCCTTTCCTGGGCCTCCTTGGTAGCGCAACCACATGAGCTTTTCGTATCCGAGCAGCCACTTCAGATAGGCCTTGACCCTTCTACTCCAAGGAGAGAGAATGTAACCATATTAATAGCTGACCTGAATACTGCCTGCCCACATTTAGGGTCTTCTGGCAGTACAATAAAAACGTCCGCTTTCTATATCTGATAGATATTTAACTGCTCCTATCTCTATTGAGAGAAAAGCAATAATTTTTCCTTCCGCGAAACAAGGTTTTGAAAAGGGGAAGGTAAGAATATCTTGGTTCAAATGAATACTAGATCGTTCTAGTAAATAAGGCTGGGTGAGAATTATTTCTTACAAGTAGGGTTAAGTATGGTTTTATACCAAGAAGTTGCCAATACTGACACTCTTGGAGGCTACCACAACCAAGAACACCAATTCCCTTGTTAAAGGATGAAGGGAAACATGGTGCATCGGCCCAAGGAGCTGACCCTGTAAGCCGACAAAACTAGAGCCAATCCTCCGAGCACAAGGGCGACCAAACTGGTGGACTTATACAAGCCACCCCTTGTATAATGGCCCAAACCAAAGAGTGTGAAGCGACCTTTGGAAGCAAGGCCGAGATCGGATCCTTGATGCAACTTAAGGCTAGCTCCGCCTCCTTTCCCAAATGTAGGAAGGAAGGAATTTTACCTTGACAAAATTCCAAGGATGCCACCATCTGGTTTCACACCAGGAACCTGGGCCTTCCAGATCCTAGGATATCTGGTCCTGGAGGCCATCTCTCCTGTATGAATCAACGGAATTGCCGCTGATTCTGAAAGCCCTGATCCTCAAGAATGTGGGCCATAATAGCCAGACCATTAATTCACATGTTGCAAGACAGGATGTAATGCCTCCTGTGAAGTAGGCCTGGACCAGATGTAAGGGACCGTGGGTCCTCTATTACCACTCTTACTGTTCCTGCACAGTAAGGTCGTCAGGGTTATGCCGGAATAATCAGGCCAGCTCCCGTTCTCCTCTAATGTTGCATAAAAACCACAAAAGTTGCGGCACTGGGGGGGAGAGATACAATCAGTGACAACTGGTCCCCCCGTATTACTAACACATCTGCCCCGCATGCAGGTGGATCCTTTGTCCTTGACCCCAAGCTGCTCAATTTCTTGTTGAGCCTGGACGCCAATACATCTTATGTACAGGGTACTATTTCTGTGGCATTTGGTCAGCAAAAAAGTCGGAGTGTAGAGGTCATTTCCCGGAGACACCTGTTGACGGCTCCAGCAAATCGCCTGCCAATTCTGCATTTCATGAAATGACGAATGTCAATAGGCAAGGCACAAGCTCCTCCTTGGTAAATGAAGTAAATCACTAGTATGGCATAGTCTGATTGTACTCTTAAGCCAGATGCTCCATCTAGCTGACAGATAAGGCTCACTTGGAGTTTGACTACTACCCCTGGGCCAAGGTCTTTTCCCGACCTGGCAACCCTTTTAGTTAAGAACCACCAACTGGAATTCCAGCATATCTCTGGGATCAGGTTCTTTGGATAATGCCAAGTCCAGATCCACTCTTTCTAGGTCGACAAAATACTGTTTATAACAGCCCTGAATAAAAGTTAGCATAGGGAATTGTCTTGGATGAAGACATTATTTTCCCTAGCACCTTAAAGGGGTGTTCCACCCAAATGTAATGTTTATTAAAAGTCAGCAGCTACAAAAAGTGTAGCTGCTGGCTTTTAATAAACAGACACTTACCTGCTCCACGTTCCAGCGACGCGCCGACTGGGGCTCCGCTCCTCTCCCCCTCCCCAGCCGGCATCCTCATTGCGACTGTGGGCACCCAGCCGTGACAGCCTTCGGCTTCACGGCCGGGCACCCACTGCGCATGCGCGAGCCAGACTGCGCAAGCGCGCACGGCTCGCCGCTGATTGGACGGGCGATCGCCTAGGACCTGTCAGTGTCCTAGACGATCGCCAAAGGGAGGGGCTGCAGTAAGGCGATTAGGCCTAATCGCCTTACCAGCCCCTCGGCGGAAGCAGGAAGTGGGACAGGAAGTCCCACTCCTACTGAAGCCCCCACTCCCCCCCCCAAAAAAATTACAAATGTGGCAAATTACAAATGTGGCATGTAAGGGGGAGGGGAAGGGATTAAGCGGAAGTTCCATTTTTGGGTGGAACTCCGCTTTAAGCAAAAGGCCAAAAGTAAGGATCTGTTCTTTGTCGTGACCACATAGATCAGCTTTCTTATAGCGATGGTCTTGTCTGAGGCCCAAAAATAAACTACTTTTTGGACTGTGCCAAACATACCCAGCTTCTTATCAATGTAAGAATGTACCTTTAGACTGGGATCCTAACCCAGGAGTTCCAGATACTTGACCATGCTGGATTCCCTTAGGTCCAGCCATGCTACTGACTGACCCGTCAGCAGGAGTTTGCTTCGATATGCCATTACTGCTATACCTTGGGCCTATAGACCTGCTAGAGGCGGGCCCTAGCACCCTGTCAACCCAGGCACGGAGGCTGACCCAAAAGGGCAAGACCACCAACTGGAGAAAGTGCTGTTCCCCTGTGAAACACAGACAACCTCTGTAGTCCCAAGTAAATAAACACATGTGTATGTGGCAAGTGTTAAAGCCATATGACTCAATGGAAGCGTGTGTGTATTTGGCAGCGCGTGTTCATGGAAGCATTAATTCATATAAACATGTTTTAAGCAAAACATGCATATAGCAGGTTTGCTCTGGAAACAAGCATATTGCAAGCAAGCAAGCATGCGCTATCAACAATGTGCAACAAGAACCCATGCAGACACGTATTTCTATGCAAGCACAAGGAATCCTGTATTGCAACTTTAAAGTAATCAGCATCTTCCATGCGATCAACATCTTATGCATTTTTAAGCACTACTGTGCGGACAAGAATCCTTGTGTGACCAAGGACTCCTGTGTGACCAAGCACCCCTGTGCGATCCAGCATCCTTATGCACTCAAGCATCTTAATGCGACTTTAGGCACTTCTGTGAAAACCAGCCTCTCTATGTGATCAGGTATTCCTGGACAATCAAGCACTCTGTTGATAAGACAACCATGTGTGATCCAGCTTCTTTTTGCATTCAAGCATCGTTATGCGATCCTAGTCATTCTTGTAGGAACAAGCCTCTCTCTGTGACCAAAATATCCTTGGGAAATCAAGGACTTGGGTGATCAGGTAATCATGTGCGATTCCAGCATTTTTATGCCTACAAGCATCTTTATGCGACCTGGGCACTTCTGTGGAAACAAGCCTCTCTGTGTGACCAAATATCCTTGGGTAATCCAGGACGCGGATGATCAGGTAACCATGTGTGATCCAGCATCTTTTTTTGCATCCAAGCAACTTTATGCGATTTTAGGCATTTCTGTGGAAACAAACCTCTTCTGTGTGACCAAATATCCTTTGGCAGTCAAGGATTTGGGTCATCAGGTAACCATGTGTGATCTAGCTTTTTTATGCATACAACCGTCCTTATGCGATTTTAGGCCTTTCTGTGGAAACACGTCTCTCTGTGTGACCAAATATCCTTGGGTAATCCAGGATTTGAGTGATCAGGTAACTAGCATTTTTATGCACTCAAGCATCTCTAAGCATCTCTATGCAACTGCGTAAAAAGGGAACATTTAACAAACATGCAACACCATACAGGTAGACACATGTATCTTTATGCGATCAACAATAAAACATTTTCTGTTACTTGTTTTTATCCCACATGCATTTTGAACATTCCAAACTCATGTATCTTATGCAACATGCGGACTGGTAAAGAGGAAGTTATCCTCTGCAGATGTGCGTTTCCTCAATTAAGAGATGTTAGCAATGTGTACCAGCAATGTGTACAGGCTGCCGACATCTCGCACTCGCTGGAATAGTAAAAGCACATTCCAGCGAGTGCGTCATAGAAGCGACGGGAATCCGACGCGGATTCCTGCCAATTCTACACGTGGGCGGAGTTTGTTATGAATCCTGAGAAGGAAGTCCCCGCCGGATTTTAAATAAAAATCCGGCATGGGTTCCCCCCTCAGGAGCATAACGGGCCCTTAGGTCTGGTATGGGTTGTAAGGAGACCCCCCTATGCCGAAAAACCGGCGTGGGGGTCCCCCCACAATCCATACCAGACCCGTATCCAAAGCACGCCGGCCGGCCGGTCAGGAGGGGAGTGGGGGCGAGCGAGCGCCCCCCCCCCCTCCTGAGCCATACCGGGCAGCATGCCCTCAACATGGGGGGTCAGGTGTTCTGGAGCAGGGGGCGCACTGCGGCCCCCCACCCCAGAGCACCCTGTCCCCATGTTGATGAGGACAGGGCCCCTTCCCGACAACCCTGGCCGTTGGTTGTCGGGGTATGCGGGCGGGAGGCTTATCGGAATCTGGAAGCCCCCTTTAATAAGGGGGGCCCCCAGATACCGGCCCCCCACCCTAAGTGAATGAGTATGGGGTACATTGTACCCCTACCCATTCACCTGCAAGAAAAGTGTAAACACAAATAAACCACACAGGGTATTGAAATATTTTATTAGTTGGCCGCCGGGGGGGGGGGGGGGGTGTTCATGATGGCTTTTATAAAAGCGCCCCCCTCCGGCGGGCTTCTGTGGGGGGGTGGGTGCCGCTGTTCTTCGCCGCTGTCTGGTTCTCTTCCGCCGCCGGGGGGGGGCGCTTTGAAAAAACCGCCCACCACCCGGCGGGCTTCCTTCAACATCTTCGGCGGCGGGGGGGTCTTCTCCGCTCTCCGGGGGTCGTCTTCTTCTTCAGGACTCGCCGCCGCTATCTTCGTGTTAGCTCAATTACTGGCGGCGGCGAGTCCCCTCTTCTGTGACGTCTTCTTCTTCTCTTCTCCAGATGTTGACGCGACGCTTCCTTCCGCTGTTATGGCTGGCGCGCGGCTCGCAGCGAGTTATATAGGCCTGTCTTGTGACGTCGCAGTCCCATCATGCTCTGGAGGGTGGGGGGCCGGTATCTGGGGGCCCCCCTTATTAAAGGGGGCTTCCAGATTCCGATAAGCCTCCCGCCCGCATACCCCGACAACCAACGGCCAGGGTTGTCGGGAAGGGGCCCTGTCCTCATCAACATGGGGAGAGGGTGCTCTGGGGTGGGGGGCCGCAGTGCGCCCCCTGCCCCAGAGCACCTGACCCCCCCATGTTGAGGGCATGCTGCCCGGTACGGCTCGGGGGGGGGGGCGCTCGCTCGCCCCCACTCCCCTCCTGACCGGCCGGTGTGCTTTGGATACGGGTCTGGTATGGATTGTGGGGGGGACCCCTACGCCGTTTTTTCGGCGTAGGGGGGTCTCCTTACAACCCATACCAGACCTAAGGGCCCGTTATGCTCCTGAGGGGGGAACCCATGCCGGATTTTTATTTAAAATCTGGCGGGGACTTCCTTCTCAGGATTCATAACAAACTCCGCCCACGTGTAGAATTGGCGGGAATCCGCGTCGGATCCCCGTTGCTTCTATGATGGCTTTGTTTCCATCGCGGCAAGCTAGCTCGGCGCTGGCTCCCGCGATGGGGCTCGCAAGTGCTCAATCTCACCGAGAAAGGGAGCGAGATTGACACAATATCGCGGTCAACCACTGTACCAGCAAATCCCCCCTCCCAGCACTCGCGTCTGTGTGCGGACGTGTGCACCAGCAGCTCCTGACAGCCGGACTTCCCCCCCTCCCCTGCTTCGGCTCGCCGGTCCGCCATCCACTCCCCCCTTCCAGCGGCACCCAGCCGATCCGAGGCGGTCACCCAACCAAGCACCCCCCGCAGGTCGTGGTCCGAGCACCCCCTCCACAGTCCAGGACCTGCGCTCCCCTTGCTGGTTCTCCTCTCACCACCGCAGCGGTTCTCCGGCCCCCTTCCTCTACCCTCCCCATCCAGCGGCGGCCACCGAAGCCACTCTCCCCAGGCACCGAGGCCATCACCCGCCGCCAAACCCCCCTCAAGCCAAGCCCGGGGGACCTAGGTTCACCAGCCTCTCGCCCTTCCGCAGCTGCCGCCTACCGTCTGGGGGCAGCTAGATGCCGGGGGCTAGAGCCGCAGGAAAGACCGCGGCTGCGGCCTAGTCCCCCGCTTCCGCACCTGTTTTTCCCCAGCTTCTCCTCCAGCAGGCAGGTTTCTTCCGGGAATCCCCTGAGGCTGGTAGCGAGACCCACGAAGCCGCATCCTTCTGCTGCCGGAGCGTAGGAGAGGCCGCGGCTCGGGCCTAGCTCCGGTCCCGGCGGCCATCTTGGTACTCCCAGCTGGGACCTGAATACACCACACCATCCATCCAAAGCAAGCCAGCCTAGGAAGGTTCAGGCATACAGGCAGTGACCTACGGCCAGTAACCACCACAGTCAACCTAATATTAGAAGAGTAGCCCAGGGATACAACCAGCTCACCCGTCACATCTCAGCAACACCTGCCAGGTAAGTAAATCCGGGGCATCATCTAGCAGCTTGATCCAGGGTTCTCCGATCGCCTCTGGGGTCAGGAAGGAATTTTTTCCCCTTGCTGTAGCAATTGGCAGGCTCGGCTAGGGGTTTTTCGCCTTCCTCTGGATCAACTGAGGGAGGGGGGTGGTTTTTAGGCCGGGACATTGTTCTTTTTTCAGCAACACCAACCATCCACATCACCATCACTGATCGAATAACTACGGAACCCCTTGGAACATCAGCCCCTGATCATCATCTTCACCATCGTTGATCGACAGGATCACAGTATCATCACTTCATCATCAAGCCATCGCTCACCATGCTTATCATCAAGTACGCAGCTGACACACTCCGCAGCCTAAGGATTTTTGCCTCAAAGCTACTGACCTCCACGCAAAGAACACTACGGAAAGATTTACTAAGAAGCAACCGCCAATCAAACCCAAAAAACGAGAAGTCACCACCTCAACTACAACACTTAGAATGCGCCCTGATCAACACTAGATCGGCAGTCAAACACAGAGAGGAAATCCACGACTTTATCGTCCAACACAACACAGATTGCCTCTTTATCACAGAAAGTTGGCTCACTTCCGACTGCAACCCCATCCTCGCAGAATTGGTGCCTGAGAACCATCGCATATTAACCAAGCATAAAACAGGACAAAGAGGAGGAGGCCTAGCAGTGATCTGCAAATCCCACCTCGCTCTCACCAAACCAACTTTACAGAACTCATTACCCTTTATGGAAACACTCACCCTGCAACTTCAAACCACCCCCGAGGAAACCATCCACATACTACTATGCTACAGACCGCCTGGACCAAAGACGCATCTCCTCACACCCTTCACCAAATTCCTCTCGACGTACACCCTGAAAACAAAAAATCTGCTGCTACTCGGGGACTTCAACCTCTGGGCTAACTCAACCCAGGATCCCATTGCCACCGCCTGCATCGACCAACTGGAAGAACTTGGTCTGCAGCAACTGATAAAAACGCCCACGCATACGTCAGGTCACACTTTGGACCTCATCTTCAAACAAAACATGAACATCAACAAGCTGGACAACTGACCTTTAACTTGGACAGACCACCACGCCATCAAATTTATATTAACCACCGACACCATCCTTCAAAAACCCAAACGCCCGACAACAATACACTGGGCAAGATTGCAGAGGAAACTACATTCTGAACTCTTCAAAACCACACTAGCGACCAAAATAGAAGTACCTAATCCGGACCACTCAACGGAACACTCGCTCAACGTCCTAAACAAAGCTTTACTACAAACAGCAGACACAGTCGCTCCGAAATGTAGAGCTCTCATCAGGAAAAACAACTCGGGCTGGTTTAACGACACTCTCACTCTACTGAAACAAGAACGCAGAAGAGCGGAGGGAGCCTGGAGGAGAAACCCATCAAAAGAAAACCACACTAACTACAAAACCCTGACCAAAAATTATCACAAAGCCATCTTTAAAGCAAAAAAAGAACATTTCTCATATACCATCTCAAAAGCCCTAAACCAAGGGTGCCCAACCTTTTGAAGAGAGTGGGCCACTTAAGCGACTTGGTAACCGGTCGCGGGCCACAATGCGCTGGTGGATGGCATGTCCGTGTCCGCTCTGCATATACGGACATGAATGCAGCCCACAATACTTTTTAGAGCAGGGATCTTCAAACTACGGCCCTCCAGTTGTTCAGGAACTACAATTCCCATCATGCCTAGTCATGTCTGTGAATGTCAGAGGTTTACAATGCCTCATGGGATGTGTAGATCCGCAACAGCTGGAGGGCCGTAGTTTGAGGATCCCTGTTTTAGAGGATCGCGTTGGAGGTAGAACACAAGTCGGTTAATGTCTGCCACTACTTAGAGGTGAGTGGAGTGTCCAATTGGTCGGACTGACCGTGTGAAAGGGGTCCAAGGCTGCTTTCACACTAACGCGCTGTGGTTTACCTGCACCGCGGGTGCAACACAGTGTACCCTTGGCTTTCCTAAACTTTGCAATAGACTTCTATTATATTCTGCAGGTTTGGTGCACTTTCAGAAAGCTCCCCAAACTCGCAGGTAATAACAGAAGTCTATGGCTAAGTGCAGGGAACTCACAGGTAAACTGCTCTGCACCTGCAGATCAGTTTGAAAGCAGCCAAGTAACCACTGCAGAACAGATATGCCCCATATATGCACTGTGATTTTAGTAATAAAACTGACCTTTAATAACAGTATTCTATTCTATCCCAAAGCAGGAGGTCGTGGGCCACATCAGAGGGCTCTGCGGGCCACTGGTTGGGCACCCATGCCCTAAACCATCCACGGGAGCTCTTCAAACTGGTCGCTCAGACTATGAACCCCACCTGCCTGGAGCCCCGACAAGTGAGACACAAGAATTCTGTAAGGAACTGTTTGACTTTTTTCTTGACAAAATTGAAAAGATTCGGGCAACCATTCAACAGGAATAAAAAACAACAAGCCCATTCAGGAAAAGCAAGAAGAAGCAATCAACGTAATTGGTCCACGATCGACAAATTTCGAGCTGGTCCCAATCACCATCGACACTACAAAAAACATCATCAGAAGCTTCCGAGACAACAACACTTCTAATGACATCATCCCAACCAAACTTTTGAAAGAATGCACTGACATCTTGGCACCCGCCATAACGCACATCATAAACCAATCGTTCAGAGAAGGGATTGTTTCGATCACCCTCAAGCAAGGCATAATTAAACCCCTCTTAAAGAAACCCAACCTCAACCCTAAAAACCCTAATCATCACAGACCGGTAACAAGCCTGAACACCATTCTCCAAGATAATGGAGAAAGCTGTAGTACAACAGATACAGCCCCATCTGGACGCCCACAAACTCCTAGATTACCTTCAATCAGGTTTTCGCCCAGGCCACGGGACAGAAACGGCTCTCCTCAAGATATGGGATGACACTCTCGAAGCAGCAGATGACGGAGAATCCTGTCTCCTAGTGCTGCTGGACCTCAGCGCAGCCTTCGACACGGTAGACCACAATACATTGCTCACGCGACTCAAAGAAGTAGCAGACTCGGCCATGCCGTGGTTCGCATCTTTCCTAGAAAACCGCACTCAGACCGTGAAAATTGGAGGCTTTATATCAGAAACACGGACCATCACATGCGGAGTCCCGCAAGGATCACCTCTTTCACCTGTACTCTTCAACATCTACATCCGCCCACTCCTCAAAATCATCAGCAAACAGGACCTGCGCTACCACTCCTATGCTGACGACACACAACTTTACCTTCGAATCACCAACAAAAAAGACCAATATGAACTAGGAAAATGCCTCACATTGATCGACAATTGGATGACCGAAAGCTCCCTTAAACTCAACGGATCCAAAACAGAACTTCTTATCCTTCACGCAAATCGGAATTCCAACTCTAGGACCACATGGACACCACCCACCATCCTTGGACATCGCGCCAAGCAAGAAAGCCAAAAGTCTCGGAGTCATCTTTGACTCAGACATAACGATGGATGCACAAATAGGATCAGTCATCAGCGGGGCTCATTATTTGCTCCGTATGCTACGTAGACTCGTCCCCTTCATCCCGGAAGAAGACACAGCAGTAGTGGTAGGAACAATCATCAACTCACGACTCGACTACGCAAACTCCCTCTACTTAGGACTACCGAAATACCAGATCTCACGTCTACAAGTTGTCCAGAATACGGCATCCAGACTGGTAGCAAGAAAAAAAACGTGGGAATCAATCTCCCCCGTCTTGAGGGCCCTCCACTGGCTGCCCGTACAGGACCGGGTGACTTTCAAGACACTTTGCCTAACCCACAAATGTACTAAAGGAAACGCTCCCCAATACTTAAGTTACAAAATAAAACCCTACGTCACCAACCGTGTGCTCAGGTCAACCAACCAAAACCTTCTCCAAATCCCTAAATCCCACTACAAATCTAAGGGAGAACGCAGATTTGCAGTCCAAGGACCTCGACTCTGGAATGCGCTACCCACGACCATCCGCCTGGAAGAAAACCATCTGGTTTTTAGGAAAAAACTAAAGACCCACCTCTTCTGAAGGACCAGGACGACACTGGAAGGAAGCGCCTTGAGGCGATTAAGTTTGCATTTGTTGCGTTATACAAGTTACTCACTCACTCAATTGTGCATCCCTCAGATGTGCATTTGGTTAGCCTGAAGCCGACACCAGGCTGAGGACCATATGGAGGTCTTACTAGCCACCTATAGGAAAACCTCTCTTTAACTCCAAGGAGAAGATAGAGGCTTTGGCCGACTAGGCAGAGGGAAGTTATATGAAGCATGAATCTCTGAAAAGACTGCAGGTGCAATCAGAACCTGTGGGGCTTCGGATAGCTGCAACCTAACGAGGAGAAGCTGTCTCCTGTCTTCCGACAGAGAACCTTCATTCCGAGCTCTTCCCTTTGTTTAAGGATTAAAGCAGGAAAGGGGGCACACCCTGTTTTTTTTTTTTTTTTGCTTCTTATGAGGCTGCTGCGAACATAGCAGTTAACCTCTTGTAGACCAATCAAATGCGATGCAAAAAACACAACACATGCAGAGTGGCTGCAATGTTGGGGGGGGGGCTACTATGCCTGAGAGGTCTGATGGCTCAATCTGTGAGCTGTTTAAGTCTCTACAGGGGAGAATAAGGGGCCACCAGGTTCAGGTGGCGATTCCTTTTTATATTCCTACCCCTAATCTTTTCTATGGGGAGACAAAAGTCTTAAGCTGAAAGCAGAGGAACCTAACCCAGGTTAACAACAACAATGCCTGCTAATCTTCACAGCTAGATGCGGAGTAGGCGCCTTAGAAGAATCTGTATCCAACTCACACAAGGTGCTTAAGTTTGTGTCCCCCTAGCTTTACAGAGCATTGACGTCTGGGCCTTTCTGAATAGCCTTCTCTGCGACTGTACTGAGCCGGTGAGCACGTGCGCCAGCGGTAACCACATCGCCATGGTAGAGCCTGAAGCGAAGGAAGTGGGACACACAATAGACCAGCTAACCCTTAAGCTTCTATCTTTGGAGAGCATGGCAAGCGAAACAGGCATATCTTTTACTGCTCATGGTGGTGGAAAAACAGATAAGACCTGCAGCTACTCATGGAAGACCATCCTTTGCATAGGATATAGGGCATTTTTTTTTTTATGTACAGCCCCTTCAAGGGGAGATATATGGGTACTACAGCCATCCTGTCTGAACAGACATAGTGGCCCAGGCTACATGCCGGCTAGGGGAGGTATATGGGTGCCCTGAGCCATCCCGTCTCAGAAGACTTTGTGGTTTACATTGACCATGCATCAAAACATAATATAGGCGAGACCCATAGTCCCCTATGGAAGACCTACTGTCGAACCAAGTCCCGTAGGTCCTCCTCTTACCTTTCTACACAGCAGGGTATTGCCAAGCAAGAGGCCCAATCTTCCCCCTTCACCATGGGTATAGTCCTAGACCTTCAGGGACCGGGGTCCCTGGCAGGAACACCACACCCCTGGACCTATATAGCACCCTGGCAGCAGAAAAAACATTTGGTCCTTAGAATGTAGAAAAAAAATGTAGACTGACGACCAGTGGCCGCCTTGCAAACTTGCGCAACGGACGCCTGATGACAGAAGGCCCAAGAAGCACTAAGCGCCCAAGAAGAAGGAACCCGATCCTTGACAGAATAGCCCCAGAGTCATAATCTGTCTGATCTATCCAGAAAAAGGTTGCAGAAGGAGGACATAGCCCCTTTCTTGGCCCGTCCATGAGTACAGTGAGCCTGACTGCCAAACACTCAGTGGCTGGCAATCACACCCAAATCCCCCAAAAACACATTCAGGGCAGATAAGGGAAATGCCTTGGGATGTGTTGACCAGGGACACAAGAAAGGCAACACAATGTCCTTATTCAAATAGAAATCCAAGGACGGAACTATGGAAAAAGGGCAAAGCACCACTTTAACTTGGGTAAGGTCAATGACAAGGTAACGCCACTATTTTCAAAACCCTGCGAGCAGAGCTGATAGGCACCAAGAAGCCACCTTAGGATACAGAGTAAGCGGTTGAATCTCCCGACTATTTTGAAAGAGTGATGGAGAGGCTTCTGGAGACCCGAAATCACTAAGTTCAGATTCCACGGCAATACAAGAAACCGCACTGGTGGAAACAGACGTCTAACCCCTTGAATAAAAAGTATGCACCAGGGAGTGTGAGACCAGGGGACGCTGAAGACGACCACCCAGGCTGACACCTGACCTTCGATGGGACTCGAGGCCTATTTCTGCTTATCCACCCGTAAATGGAGGTCGGAATCAGAGCCACCTAGAAAGAAAAAGGATGAATGCCAGGCGACTCACACCAGAATATATGCGCTTTCCGCATCTGGAGGTAAAACCTCCTAGAAGGTAGACTCCCTAGCCATCAGCAGTGTTGGAACTGCATCACCTGGCTCATATGTAAAAGGGGGGTACTAATGCGCAAACCAATCACTAACTATAATCTAGATGACTAGCTGCCAACAAGAAAGGGTGTTCTCATACAAAAAATTATTGGCGAATAAATAATTGTGGCGCTTACTACATACTGTAAATAATTCTAATAATACCTAAAATGTAAATAACCACAAATACATTTTTTATAAGAACAATAGTAAATTACATTAGACGTTTTAAACAGAGTGTATAGCATAGAACCTCCCGTTGGCCGTGTCCGGAAGTGATGTCACTCGGCTCTGTTCCCTGACGCGTATCGTCACTGCTCACGTGACTTTCTCAAGGGGCATGAATGTTCGTATCAAAATGTATTCTTGGAAATTACTACACTATGCAGCCCTCCCCTTTCTTTACATGAAAATGAGTGTTGCTTTCCAGTCATTGGTGATTTATTGACTGGCCAGTTTTGAAGACATCAGAGAGGTTCATTATATTGATTCTTGAGGTGAGGGGCTTGGGCAAGGGGTTTAACGCATATTGGATGGTGGAAATTCTATTGATGGTGGAAATTTATGTATGGTGGCACCTGCACTTTATTCTTAATGAACTTGGATATTTCACATTTTTGATTCATCATTTATATAACTGTTTCATCTTTATTACAAATACATTTTTGCACAGTTTTGCACATAATTTTCTCTGTCAATTGGAAATTGGTCATTTTGCGAATTTACACATTTGATTATTTTTGCACTTCCTATTTTGCACTATTTGCACATACTGTTTTGGCACTTGGATTTTATTAGTGGTTATTTACATTTTAGGTATTATTGTTAGAATTATTTATTTATGTAGTAAGCGCCACAATTTATTCGCCAATCACCTGGCTCATCACAGCCAGGTGGTTAAAACCAGCGAATCTAAAACAGGATGGAAGAACCGTCCTTGGAACAATAGATCCTTCCTGAGAGGCAGTCGCCAAGGAACGTTGGCGATCAGGTGTACCCGGTCGGTGTACCCAGACCAACGGGACCCATCCGGAGCCAAAAGAATGACCAGAATCCCCACAGCCATGATTCTGCGCAAAAAGCCACAGCAGAAGCTGGAGAGGAGGAAAGGCATCGAGAAAACGTCACTGGTTTCATGGGCCACCAGAAGATCCAATGACCTTGCCAGAAACCTTGGTACCATCCAGGATATTACTCAGTCTGGATTCCATCAACGTCCAATGACCCTCAGCAGAGCTCA
This sequence comes from Rana kukunoris, assembly GCA_029574335.1. Taxonomy (NCBI): domain Eukaryota; kingdom Metazoa; phylum Chordata; class Amphibia; order Anura; family Ranidae; genus Rana; species Rana kukunoris. Next base: position 69,342,994 of record CM056055.1, read on the forward strand.
GTCCCAGGACAGACTGGCATTGGTGGTCACCCTGTTCAAAATAAGGGGAGAAAGGAATTACACCACTGGAGAGCAAAAGGATCCGACTAGAGAACCTCTGGTTTCCTGACTCAGCCAAATGCGATTGTCCAGAGACCTTGAGTATTTGTCCCATTTTGCCAGGATCACCCTGAAGGAAGCTTGTATGGAACTGTGCAAATGGAATTGCCTCAAAGGTAGTTCCCATCGGACCCAACACCCACATGCAGATCCGCAGAGGAGCTGCCGAACACTAAATGAAGAACGGAGCAGGCAACTTCTGGCGTTTTGTCCAAGAGAAGGAACTCGCTGGCCAGAGCTGAAGCCGGGATCAGGCTCAAATAATCCAACGTTCTGGCAGGGCCAAAGCAGACTTCTGATGGTATAGACGCCAACTGAAATCATTGTCATTGTCTGTATAGGAACTATGTGGCTCCTCGGGGTAGTCGAGCAGTCAGAGAAGATCGTCCAGGCAGCCCAGGACCGCAAACCCCGACTAACATAACCATACCAGATCCGAAGCCAACACCACACGCTAATAATGCTCCGCACCCACAGCAAAACTGAGGAAGTGCTGGAGTCTGGCACATAACAGAATGCATAAGTAATCATTTGTGTTGTTGATAGAGGTCAGAAAGTTCCCATGATGGAGTGCCACCTCCGTATGGACAGACTCCATCCTGAACTTCTGTACCCACACAAGGCAGGTCAGGGCCTTGAGGTCCAGAATTAGATGTACCATGCCCTCCATCCTTTAGATTGTTAACTGATCTCAGCACAGGAACCGGGACAATCACACTTGGCAGCAACGGGGCTTGTACAGCCCCTCACGGAGAACAGCCAGCAGTCAAAAAAAACTCTTTGGAGGAACACAGCCGGAAAACTACCTTGTAACAGGACAAAATCAAGGGGCGACACATTGTCATTCAGGATAGCCCCCCAAAATACATGTCAAAGCACCACTGAGGAAACAGAGAGCTCAGCAACCATGGGAACTGTGGCCAAGCGGTATAGCGGACAACTGCAGCACCTAGACCAACAGGTCTGCCAATGCAGCAAAGGCAGGGGGATTCTGCTCCCCCTCCAGGTATGTCAGCTGGACCTTTAGAAGCCAGAGATTCCTCTATTGGATCCATGGTTGCCTTGAGCAGCCTAGAGACATGGGGGTCCACTACTGGTGGAACAGACCACTTCTGAAGGAGGGACTCCCCAAAGAGGTACCTTAGAGCAAGTGTTTTTGGAAACACAAAAGACACTTTAGACAATTCAAGTCCTCATGGACAAATTTGTTAAAATAAGAGGGAGAAGGGAACTCCTTTGCTGCGCAAGACAGCTTATACAAAGGGGTACTGACCCTTTGCCGCAGCCACCACTGCATCCCCCATCTTGAAAAGGTTCCCGCACAGATGTAAATAAGTGCGACAACCAGCGCCCCTTTGTGCACTACTGCAGTCATTCTCACTCTCTAACAGGATAGGGAGAGTGGGCCACGTCCATGGCGGCAGAACCAGGTCAGACTGTTCGAGGCAGAGGAGGTCAGGGGTGCCATATACAGTTATGCTCATAAGTTTACATACCCTGGATGAACTTATTAATTTGTGGCCATTTTTCAGAGAGTATGAATGATAACACAGCATTTTTTCATTTATAGTTGGTGTTTGGCTGAAGCCATTTATTATCAGTCAACAGTGTTTACCCTTTTTATATTATAATGGTACAGAAACTACCCAAATGCCAAGGTTTTAGGTTTACATACCCCAGTTCTTAATACCGTGTATTGCTCCCTTTAACATCAATGACAGCTTGAAGTCTTTTGTGGATGAGGCTTGTAACGGAACGTCCCACACTCCGCTTGAGTGCTTCCATCATATACCGCTTCCTATCAGTCTGGATATAGATATCGGATATTCCAGCTGCTCTCAAGCACACAACGAGACAATACTCGTTAGTATGCTTAACATGGAGTGTTTAATAGAACCAAGAATGCAACCTTATATACAGTTTAAAGAGGAGGTAACCAGAACATAAATGAACATGAGCTAATTAACTAATCATTTACCCAGACGAGGTGACTCCAAAATATGACCTTTCAGAGTAGAAGTCACGTCTCCTGCTATACAATACACATTATCACATCTTCACACAATAGCAGGGTCAATTAGCACAGAGAACAGACAGGTGGCTGGAGGTGATGGCATTAGCATCTAACAGTATGAATGGGTCACTCTTACAATTAACTCGTTGAGTTCAGAATCAACAAACAGTAAATAGTTCTTTAAAGATATCTGTAACGGAACTATGTATTTTGCCTGTCCATCTATAATAATCATGCACCTGTCTATCCCCAAAGGTTAATTGATCTATTGTGTGTGTGAAAGACCTGTGTTTATCCTTAAGTGATTGAGTATTGTTCTGGGGGTTGATTGAAGTCTATGTGAGAAAGAAATGTGTCTTCTTTGACCTGGTGACAGGGTGTCTGCCTTGGGGCCCCCCTGTGGAGGGAGGGGGCGGAGAGTTCCATTGTTCCTTGAGTACTCACAAGCTTGTAACTAGATTTAAACCAGGAGATGTCCATTAAAGCTGTTGATGTTTGACCCTTCAAAACGTAGTCATGTCTCGTTCTTGAAAAGGGTATGCTATGGGAATATTATTCTGTTCGTTTTACAACTGGACCTGACTCTCCCTTGGGCTCTCGTGGATGAGCTTATACTGGACTTACTTGCATAGTAACTTGCCAGGGAAAAGGACGTTCCCCAACGGCTGATGCCCTCTCACTACTTGGGTAGCCGTTACAATATCCTGGAATATATTGTGGATAATAATTACATAATAATCCCATTTCAGATAGTCCAAGATATCGTTTCTCAGTCATCCTATGCCCCTAGTGGACATAAGATGATTTTAGGCATAAGAGAGTTCAGGGATGTCCCAGGTGAGTCTATCACAAGGCTCTTCATCTTCTCAGATGGTAAAGTTGCCCATTCCTCTTGGCAAAAAGCCTCCAGTTCCTGTAAATTGTCGGGCCGTCTTGCATGACCTGCACATTTGAGATCTCCCTATTGTGGCACAATGATATTGAGGTCAGAAGACTGAGATGGCCACTCCAGAACTGTCACTTTATTCTGCTGCAGCCAATGACAGGTCGACTTGGCCTTGTGTTTTGAATCATTGTCATGTTGGAATGTTTAAGTACACCCCATGCGCAGCTTCCTGGCTGATGAATGCAATTGTTGCTCCAGTATTTAATATCATACTGCATTCATCTTGCCATCAATTTTGACCAAATTTATTGTGCCTTTGTAGCTCACAAATTCCCAAAACACCAGCGATCCACCGCCATACCTTTCATCATATGCCTTGTTGACACCCTCCAAATGTAACGTTTATGGTTGTGGCCAAAAAGCTCAATTTTGGTCTCATTACTCCAAATGACTTTGTGCCAGAAGGTTTGAGGCTTGTCTCTGTACTGTTTGGCGTATTGTAAGCTGGATACTTTGTGGCATTTGCGTAGTAATGGCTTTCTTCTGGAGACTCGACCATGTAGCCCATCTTTCTTCAAGTGCCTCTTGAAACAGCCACACCACATGTTTTCAAAGTCCTGTATTTCACCTGAAGTTATCTGTGGGGTTTTCATTGCATCCGGAACAATTTTTCTGTCAGTTGTAGCTGAAATTTTAGTTGGTCTCCCTGTTTGGTTTCAACAGAACCCCTCATTTTCCACTTCTTGATTAGAGTTTAAACACTGCCGATTGGCGTTTTTAATTCCTTGGATACCTTTTTATATCCCTTTCCTGTTTTATACAATTCAACTACTTTTTCCCGCAGGTCAGTGCAGCACTGGATGAAAGACGCAAGGGTCTGTCAGGTGTCCAGAAACTTATTGACCTTTTATACACACACACACACACACACACACACACACACACAAATTACAAGCAAACAGATCACAGACGAGGATGGTTACCTTTAATAGCCATTCATTTGTGTCAAGTTGTGTACATGTTATCAGGCCAAAATCACCAGGGTATGTCAACTTTTAATCAGGATAGTTTCTGTTGCGATTATGATTTAAAAAGAGTAAACACAGTTGATTGATAATGAATGGCTTCAGCAAAAATACTAACCATGAGTGAAAGAAATGTTTTTGTGTTATTACTATTCTTTGAAAAATGGCCAAGAAAACAAATTCTGGCAGGGCATGTAAACTTATGAGCACAACAGTACTAAGCTATATGCCTAAGCACAACCCCAAAAAAACTCGGGACTAGAGATCCCAGCAGTGAACTAGGTCGTTACTCTGAACTAGGCAGAAACAAACTGAATACCTAGAGCAGGGAGGGTGTAGCCAGGTGGTGTTTTTGGTTCTGAATAAAGAAGGCTGTGTCTGTCCATGAACGAATGAGAAATAGGATTTTAACATTATAATGACATATAAATGCAACGCTTTCTACATCGGAAATACTTGTAGACCCTTTTGGAAGCGAATAAGGGACCATGTGTCTATCTGATCACAAATGGCAAAATTGAGTCAGTTATTGGCAGGCATGTAGGGCTCTAGCATAGCTTTGATTTATTAGTGTTGCAATTTTTTGCATAGAAACATGTCCCAGCCTCAGAAAAAAGGAAGGAACATTGACCCTCAGCTACTCCGGTTAGAGACTAAATAGATAGATGATCTAATGACATATTGTTGACGTATCACTGGGGGTCGCAGAGGTGGAGTGACAATTTATGAATTTTACCTCCTCTTCTGCACCCACTTTTTTCAAGGAGGCCATCTTGCACTAAACTAGTGTTGAATGTATAGGTTTGCCCATGCTACTTTTCTCTCTTCCCCATTTTGTACACATTTCCTTCTTTTTACAATTCATAATTTAGGTAATATTAATGTGTAGCAATATCAATATTTCTCTTTGCTTGGTTCAGTTTATTTACTCTTTACTATAAGTTTTATTGTGCTTTTTGTGTTCCACGTGGGTCTGCATGCTGTCTGCTTGGTTGTTTGCATGGGAGGTATAGCAGCATGTGTGGGCAGTGATAAATGGCTTCCAGCATTGTTTCAGTTTCGACCAGAAGTACAGCGGGAGACTTCTTGCTACACATGTCCCTCCATCTGCGTGGCTATGATTGGACTGCCGTGCAGGCCTGGGGACATAACCGCCCACATTCTCCGACAGCGCGGTGGGTGTGGGGGAGGAGCCAAGCTTCCAACAGCCATGTCTGCCTCCCTATTTATAGGAGGTGGTAAGACAATCCAAGTGGACGTCTTACTCAATAGGGAGCACAGAGGGTATAGCCAAGACCAGGACAGAAGTAGCCCATTTAATGTTTTACATATAACATTAGTGTTCTTCCCTACTTTATACCAAACTTTAGAGACTGGGAGGTGGTGTTTTATACCCCTCCTATGTGCTCTTGTCTATACATAGGCAGAGGTGAGGAATTACCTTTTTATTATAGCATATGCAGCTGTCGCCGTTTCTTCTCAGAGAACAGCTATATATGAAAAGGTGGATCTACTTAGGTCCGCATAGTGCCATTCAAGTTTTGAACTGGGAGCTATTTGCTTTGTCCCCCTCTCCCTCCTTTTCACCATCATTTCTCAAGTTCTTCTAATGGTAGTATTTTATTGGTATTGTAACAATAAATATACATTGTCATATTCATTACTACTATACATTCTATGGCTGTTTTCATGTGATTATTATTTTTGTGCAATTTGCATATATGCATATTTATATGCTTTTACATGCATCCACATGTCACTTTGTTTTATGGACTAGGTATAGGACAAGCCTTAGTGATACTCCTCATTAGCTGGTTTGATCGTTGCATAGTCTTCTCTGTCTGTTTTGAGCTGAATGCACTTCGCTTCCCTACCCCAGATGCTGTGAACTAGATACTTTATGGCTCCCATGTTAGACATATACAGTGAGGGGAAAAAAAAAAAGCATTGATCCCCTGCTGATCTTGTACGTTTGTTCATTGACCAAAAATTATCAATCTATAATTTTAATATACACAAAACAAGTCCACGCTCTTAAAAGTCTGTAAAATATATGAGCCCAGTGTTATTGGGATAATAGAAAATAGTCATATAAATATATATAAAGAAAAATAATCCATTTATTGCAGATCCACTTCTAAAAACAAGGAAGAAACAGTCCATATAGGATAATATACATGGCTGTGGAGTAGTGAGCAATATACACAAACAGTTCCACCAGCAGACACCAGCATTTCATGGGGTTAAACCTCAAAGGTTCCATGCACAGGCCATCATGAGGAAAAAAACACGCTGACAATACCTTGGTGGTAGATCTGTGTTGGGTACTTCCAGGTACCGTCATTCCCGCTGCAATGAATTGTCTATACGATACCCAATACAGTAATTACTATAGGGTCTATTTTACCTCACTTACCGGCTTATATCCCTTCTAGCGCCAGTGACCTTTTGTATAATTTTAATGATAGGTTTATATTAATGACTTATTATTTGGTGGCAAAACCCTTGTAAGCAATCACAGAGGTCCGACACTTCTTGTAGTTGGCCACCAGGTTTGCACACATCTCAGGAGGGATTTTGTTCTACTCCTCTGTGCAGATCCTCTCCAAGTCATTAAGGTTTTGAGGCTGACATTTGGCAACTCAAACCTTCAACTTCCTCCAAATATTTTCTAAGGAATTAAGGCCTGGAGACTGGCTAGGCCACTCTAGGACCTTAATGTGCCTCTTCTTGAGCCACTCCTTTGTTGCCTTGGCTGTTTGTTTTGGACCATTGTCATGCTGAAACCCACTACCAATTTTCAGGTTCTCACCCAAGATGTGATGGCACATGCAGTTCAGTTGTCATGTCTCCTTACCAGAAAAACACCCTTAACCACTTAAGACCCGGACCAAAATACAGGTAAAGGACCCTGCCCCTTTTTGCGATTCGGCACTGCGTCGTTTCAACTGACAATTGCGCGGTCGTGCGACGTGGCTCCCAAACAAAATTGGCGTCCTTTTTTCCCCACAAATAGAGCTTTCTTTTGGTGGTATTTGATCACCTCTGCGTTTTTTATTTTTTGCGCTATAAACAAAAATAGAGCGACAGTTTAAAAAAAAATGCAATATTTTTTACTTTTTTATTTATATCCCCCAAAAATATATAAAAAAACTTTTTTTTTCCTCAGTTTAGGCCGATACGTATTCTTCTACATATTTTTGGTAACAAAAAAAAATGGCAATAAGCGTTTATCGGTTGGTTTTCGCAAAATTTATAGCGTTTACAAAATAAGGGATAGTTTTATTGCATTTTTATTAACTATTTTTTTTTTACTACTAATAGCGGCGATCAGCGATTTTTTTCGTGATTGCGACATTATGGCGGACACTTCGGACAATTTTGACACATTTTTGGGACAATTGTCATTTTCACAGCAAAAAATGCATTTAAATTGCATTGTTTACTGTGAAAATGACAGTTGCAGTTTGGGAGTTAACCACAGGGGGCGCTGTGAATTTGAGTGTTCCCTGTGTGTTTACTACTGTAGGGGGGTGTGGCTGTAGGTGTGACGTCATCGATCGCGTCCCCCTATAACAGGGATGACGCGATCGATGCTGCGGCCACAGAGAAGCACGGGGAAGCCGTGTTTACACACGGCTCTCCCCGTTCTTCAGCTCCAGGGACGGATCGCCGCACTGCAGCGGCGATCGGGTCCGGGAGTCCCACGGTCCCAGGGCTTCGGACCGGGTCACGGGCGTGCGCCCGTGACCCACGACTGGGTACTAAAATATATACGTTGATGTGCCCAGCCGTGCCATTCTGCCGACATATATGTGCAGTAGGCGGTCCTTAAGTGGTTAAAGCATAATGTTTTCATTTCCATATTTGACAGCTGGGATAGTGTTCTTGGGGTCATAGGCAGCATTTCTCCTCCTTCAAACAGAGCGAGTTGAGTTGATGCCAAAGAGCTTGATTTTGGTCTCATCTGACCACAACACTTTCACATAGTTCTCTAAATCATTCAGATGTTCATTAGCAAACTTCAGACCAGCATGTACATGTGCTTTCTTGAGCAGGGGGACCTTGAAAACCGGGCGCTGCAAGTTTTCAGTCCTTCATGGTGTAGTGTGTTACCAATTGACTATGGTCCCAGCTAACTTGAGACCATTGACAAAATTCTTCCATGTAGTTCTGGTCCGATTCCTCACCATTCTCGGGATCATTGAAACTCTACGAGGTGAGACCTTGCATGGAGCCCCAGACTGAGGGAGACTGACAATTATTTTGTGTTTCTTCCATTTGAAAATAATCACACCAAGCTGCTTGGCGATGGTCTTGCAGCCCATTCCAGCCTTGTGTAGGTCTACAATCTTGTCCCTGACATCCTTGGACAGCTCTTTGGGCTTGGCCATGTTCGAGAGATTGGAATCTGAATGATTGCTTTTGTGTACAGGTGTCTTTTATACAGGTAGCAAGCCGAGATTAGGAGCACGCCATTTAAGAGTGCGCTCCTAATCTCAGCTCATTCCCGCTATAGAAGACACCTGGGAGCCAGAAATCTTGCAGATTAATAGGGGATCAAATAATTATTTCGCTCATTAAAATGAAAATCAATTTATAACTTTTTTTTTAAATGCCTAAACCTACCATTAAAATTATAGACTGATCAAAATCATCAGGGGATCAAATACTTTTGATCACTACCTCACTGTGAGTACTCATTCATTAGAGAAACATTTTCTCTTTTTTTTTAATGTAACGCTGTAGAAGATTATCATGATGATGATGATGCATGTATTGTCTGTATATGTGCATGCATGTTACATTTTTTTAAATATATTTCAGCATTATAATATATCTTCCAGTACCAATAGGATCTCCTGAAGAAGCTTTTGGCGACGATACTCTGATTCCTACGTCTGGCCTTACATATACTGGGCAAGATTCAGGTAGGAGAGCGGATCTTTATTCTGGAGTAACGTTTCTCCACCGAAACTTTAGGAGCAAGTACTGTTATTCACATAGCACTTGCTCCTAAAGTTGCGCCAGAGTAATGAAAATGCGCTGGCGTAACCCGACGCAAGTGGAAGTGGGTGTGATCATATGTAAATGATGGGCGGAGCCCAGTGCAGAGGCTTACGTTCAGCGCATCATCCACGGAGCATGCACAGTGAGTGAGGCTTCACTCGGCCCCCTGTGCGCATGCTCACAACTTCCGTTGGCACCACTTCACGGTAAACGTCAGCGCAATGTGTTCCGTTGTGCGTTTAAAAGCGCTAGCGGAAGCGCCATTCGGCGCAAAAGTAATTCTGTTTCCCCCCACCCCAGGGAAGTTACTTTTGCAAAGAGATGGCTGCTCCCACTCCCCCCAAAGAGAGGAGAAACCTTAATTTCAATTCACAGGAGGTCTCTGTTATAATCTCCGCTATGTAAACTTTTAATGACTTCCTCCACGGCAAAAAAAGTCGGAAGACCAGCCGGGATAGGAAGCAAGCCATCCTGGAGACCATTGCTGGCAGGGTGAATGTTTTGGGGTACTCCACCCGGACTGCTGGCGATATACATCAGCAGGCATGACAGGGGCACGGGTGGTGGACCCCCATGTGCGGTCAGCCTGACCACGGAGGAGGAGGTGGTCGCCCGCTGCCTGGACAGGGAGCAGTTGGAGGGGGTCCCTGGATATGACTCCATGAAAGAAGGCTCCAGGACAGGTAAGTGATTTTTACCCCCTTTTTGGTGTGTTGCATGTGGGGGATGGGTACATGTGCCAAGTGTGTGGGACCACCAACATGTGTCTGCTTTGTGTCATCCACAGATGACGGAGCTGGGCCATCATCTGTTGGCGGCCAGTCCACCCCATCCCCCCAACGGCATCCTGTGCCCGAGCCCCTGGGTGGTGAAGAGACCAAGGTGGAGGAGGAGAGTGCCCACACCTCACCTGCAGAGGTGGTTGAGGAGGAGCCTGTTGTGGCAGAGCAGGACATTATTTTATTTTTGGAGGAGTCCTCCTCTTCTGCAGGGCCATCTGTAATACCCTCCCCCATCCTAGGAAGCCCCTCAAGGGCGACTCCGTCCCCCCGGGGACAACCATCTCCTGGCCCCAGGAAGGCCACCCGGAAGACCAGGGGGGTGTCTGATCTGGTCCAGGACCAGGTGGCGAGGGATCACGCCAGGCAGACCCAGCAAATGGGGGACATAGTTGGGCACCTGGACAGAGTGGCTGACAACCTGTGCTCCGTGGCCCAGATATCCAATGCAGTGCAGGATGTCAGCTGCAACTGCGCTGCAGTGGTGACCAGTCTGGGGGAGGTGCAGGGTGATATAAGGCACCTCACTGCAGCCGTCCAGGCAAACACTGCTGCCATCCGGGACCAGGGGAGGCAGAGTCGGCGGGCCCAACAATACCAGGTCACCCGGCAGCTCAGGATGCAGGCCCAACAGCTCAGGATGCAGGCCCAGACAAACTGTTACCTCGGCCGGATAGCCATGGCCTTGGAGGGCATGCAGGCCACACCTGCCAGGAGTGGCCCACCCGGGGATCAGCCACCTCCAGATGCCCCCCCCCACCCACTCCATCATGGCAGCTGAGGAGCCAGAGAGGGGCCACCAGAAGGAGCCCCCGGCATACCAGATGATGTTTTTTTTTGTTTTTGTTCTTAATGCTCAGGATATGAGATTTTTATTTTATTTGTTCTTAATGCTCAGGACATGAGATTTTTATTTTATTTGTTCTTAATGCTCAGGACATGAGATTTTTATTTTATTTGTTCTTAATGCTCAGGACATGAGATTATTTTTTTTATTGATACTGCACACGTTGCAGTGTGAATGGTGTGTGAATGTGAGGGGGTGGCACTCCTGCCAGTAAGGGGTGTCACCCTCGGCCGTGGTGGAGAAGTTATCCCCACGGCTGTGTGAATGGTGTATGAATGGACAGCGACATCATTGGGGCCTTGACGCTGGCGTTGCTGCTTCCAAGTCCTACATGTTGGACTTGGGCTGATCCAATGTGATGTGGATGTGGTGTGTGTGATCTAGGGACCTCAGTGGTGTGCATGCGTGCATTGTCCGTGCAATCAATGTTTTTGTTTAGTGTCCAAAGATGCCTACGGCGAGGACCCTCCTGACTGCTCTTCCATCAGCAGACTGGTTCTCCTCTGGCAGGGGGGGATTGTCTGGTTGGGGGGTCAGGTCATCACGTATGTCAATCTGCAGGCTTTTTCTCATGGCAAAGTTGTGCAGAATGCAACATGCACCGATGATCTGACACACAAAGGTAGGGGAGTACAATAGGGGACCCCCAGACTTATCCAGGCATCGGAAACGGGACTTCAGGAGCCCAAATGTTTGCTCCACCACTGCACGGGTTTTGATGTGTGCTTCATTGTATCTTCTCTCTCCTCTGGTTTGGGGGTTCCGGAAAGGAGTCATTAGATGGGGTCCCAGTGCATATGCCGAGTCACCTGGAAGGGAAAAGACAGGAGGATGTTAGTCATGCATGTGCCCCTTGTGATGTGTGCATCATGGGGGGGGGGGGGAAACAGTCATGCCTGCCACCCATGTCACTAATCAACCAGCCAGCTGTCCCCATACATGTTCTGTTCGAATTCCATTGGGATGGGGCTCTGATTGTATATGAAGCTGTCATGGCTGGATCCGGGGTGTTTGGCACGGACGTGCCATATGAGGCGTTGGGCATCAGCTATCACCTGTACGTTGATGGAATGCCAATGCTTCCGATTGCGGTATATGTGCTCTGTGGCACTGGGGGGCTGTAGGGCCACATGTGTGCAATCAATGGCCCCCACAGTGCGTGGGAATCTGGCAATGCTGTAGAAATCTGTCATTGCCTTCTGCCGCAGCTCCTCAGTGGTGGGTCTGATGAACTGGTTGGACATGCGTCTGAGGATTGCAGGGACAACCTGGTGCACACATCTGCTCATGGAGGACTGTGACATCCCAGCCACCACTCCACTTGTACGCTGGAATGATCCACTGGCAAGGAAATGAAGTGTTGCCAGTACCTTCACCAGTGGCTGCACTGCTTGTGAGCGGTGTGTCTTGCTGGTGATGTCACCCTGCAGGGTTGTGGTTAGTTCAAGTATTGCATCAGGGCTGAATCTGGAGAGGCGATACACCTCCTCATCCCCCATGCCAAAGAGGCTCACGCGCGTGCGATATATCCTCTCACGTGCCCGCCTCCTCCGTACCGGGGGACCCATCAGTAGTGCTAGGACCGCGACTGCCCCTGGCATGTTGGCACACAGAGGTGTTGTCCTTGCACGTGTGGTTGTTCAGCTTGCTAGTTTCGTCGGTAACGCTGCTACTGTAGCTGCTCTCCTGCTGACCTGTGGCCGTCTGGAGTGAAGATAAAGCAGCTATTTGTATAAATAACTTTGCGACGGACGGACGACATATGCGCGGCGCATGTAGCCAGCGTATGGTGCTAATCCGTTCGCGAATCAGGAAATCTCCTTCATTTGCATGGCAAATCAATAGGCGCGATGGATGCGACAAGCGAAAATATACGCCAACGATACTCTGGCGAGGGAAAGTTAAGCCGATCGGAAAAGGCCCGTTTTCTGGCGCATCTAGGTTGGTGGGTACGGCCACATAGATACAACGGCGCATCTTTACAGTTACACGGCGCATATCGATATACTCCAGCGCAAGTCTTGCTGAAACTGGCCCACTGTGTGTATATAGCCATTTATACCCATACTACTATTTATTGATAGTGGGCCATTCAGATAGGTTTCTGTGTATGTTTAGATATCGGGTCATTAATGATAGAAGATGATCAGCATTTGTATGATTTGTTTTTATGAGATTTTAAACATGTTGTTTGAATACATTTTTTATTTTTTTATATATACGAGTACCCTTTCCTTCCTACTTGGGATTATAAGTGGCAACCATTAAATCCCTTATTTTCTGTTTTTTTCTGTTTTTGTATGTTTTTATTTTTTATGAATGTGGTACCACAATGTACAAGCTATATCTCTATATTCTACTTAATATATGCTTTTTCCATGCAGAAATGTCTCAGCTATCCCCGAAGATATTTGGATCATCATGTCACTGTGATCCTGAATTAGACAAAACAACATGTCAATATCATTTAAGAGATATAACCAGCTCACCTTAGCTCACATTTGATTTGCACCCAGCCTGGGCTCCTCAGAAAAGACCATGGCTGATACCACTTCTCCACTGTCTGCAAGCTAGAACAGAGCACCTCAAGCCACAGATGGATCACTTGCTCACTATAGTTTTAAAGACAGAAAAAAAAATGTTTGTCATCCTAGAATTGATTAACACATATTTACAAACACTGAACAAATACAAACCAACTAAACTAAAGAATACATAGGGCCAGATTCAGGTAGTCCAGAGCATCTTTGCTCTGGAGTAACGCTTCTCATTTGCGTTGCGCTGCCGAAATTTTAGGAGCAAGTGCTGTCATTCACGAAGCACTTGCTCCTAAAGTTGCGGCAGCGCATCACAAATGAGCCGGCGGAATTCAAATTTAGCGGGTACGGGGCGTGTAGTATGCTAACTACGCGCGATCCCGCCGCCAACGTACTGCGCATGCGTCGAGTGTCAAAACATCCCCGTGCGCATGCTCCAAAATCTGTGAATGAACGTCAATGACGTCACATTCCCATTCATGACCGTTTTAACGCAAGCAACGTTTTTTTTTTTTTTTCCCGACGCGATGACGACGCCTATACCTAACATAGGATACTCCAACCCCATGTAGGTATATCTATGCGCCGCGTATCCCGTCCGGAAACGTCGTATCGTCATTGCGTCGCGCCGGATTTCGATCGTGAATTGCCGATTTCCGCTCATTAACATATTTTTTGAGCGTAAATCGGCGGGAACGCCCCCGGCGCCATTTTTAAGTTGAAGTAACGATGCGATGGCGAAACTCAGTTACGCTGCTCGCATCGGAACTTCAACCCGGCGTTTCTTGTTTTCTGGTTACAGAAAACAGAAACGCCGGCTCAAAGTCACAGTTAGGCTGGCGGATCACTCGCCAGCGTAACTGTTCCTGAATCTGGCCCATAGTGGTGATAGGGAAAGCTGGAAGGAAATGCACCGGTTTCTCAGAGCAATATGGCGAGAACTGTTAACATCTACTTCAAGGCATGGGGAGCTGCAGGGGACAACTTAAAACTTGGAGGGGGGTTATCCAATAAAGAGACACCAGTGTAAAAAAAAGTATCTTAGAAGGAAACCTGTTTGAGTCTGTAAAAGATTTGAGACTAGGGTGGAGATTCCCCTTCCAGCAGGACAACCCTTAACATACAGCCAAAAGCTGGAATGAAATGGTTTAGATCAAATCATATTCATGTGTTACAATAGCCCAGTCAAAATCCAGACCTAAATCTAATTGAGAATCTGTGGCAAGACTTGAAAATTGCTGTTCACAGATGCTCTTCATCCAATTTGACAGAGCTTTGGCTGTTTTGCAAAGAATGGGCATAGATTTTGCTCTCTAGATCTGCAGAGACATACACAAAAAGACTATACAGGTGTATTTGCAGCAAAAGGTGGTTCTACAAAGTATTGACTCGGGGGGGGGGGGGGGGGTTTGCTGAGTACAAATGCACACTACACTTTTCATATTATTTGTAAAACATTTTAAAAAACATTTATCATTTTCCTTTTACTTCACAATTATGTGCCACTTTGTGTTGGTCTATTACATAAAATAAAAGGCACTGTATCTAATGATATATACAACACAAGGACACACTTAAGCAATTAAAGACATAGTCCTCTTTTGCAAAAATGTAGTGAATTAAATACACAGGCTTTTTGCATTTACCATGAAATCTGTTTCTTGGAGTTTATTAAGGGACACAAAAGCCAAAAGGTTTATACTGCTGCCATTAGGAGGAATAAAACGCTAGCAAAAAAAAAAAGCTGTCAGCCAATCAGGTAAACCTCTCCCCACTACCATCATGCTTCAGTTTTGAAGAAAGCAATATAGGAGTAAATCACATCAAATAAAACACAGAGGGGTAGAACCTGTGTCCC
This sequence comes from Rana kukunoris, assembly GCA_029574335.1. Taxonomy (NCBI): domain Eukaryota; kingdom Metazoa; phylum Chordata; class Amphibia; order Anura; family Ranidae; genus Rana; species Rana kukunoris. The sequence continues at coordinate 69,358,049 of CM056055.1, forward strand.
TTATTGAATTGCAAGAAAAATACTGCAAGCACAAAAAAATTAAACAAGGAGAATTATTGACTTACCTGCACATTTCATAATTTCATATCTTGGAGAAACAGAATACAGGAAAAGTATTCATAGACCCTGGGTTATAGAATCATTCCTTCAAGTACCCTGGGTTAAAGAATCTTTCAACCAAAAGCTGCATTCCCTGGGCTACAGAGGTCTGGTACTGAAATGCCCAGGAAACTCTTACTAATCTAATGGAATGGGCACGTTAAAGATCAGGAGATTTCTTATCCATCTGGCAATGGTGTGCCTTGCAAAGTCCTGGAGTCAAGACAAATAAGGAATCTGTCTGTCTAATCGAAGCACTAGCTTAGTGGTAGACTCTAATGGCTTTGACTATGTCCAGACAATGAAGAGAGATTTTCTTTGGATGCTTTGAAGCAAGGCATAAGGATGGCAGAACTATGTTCTCAATGAAGTAGAAGACTGATGCAAACCTTGGAAAAAAGCATGGCCTGTAGGTAGTAGGACAACCTTATCTTTGTGACGTATGAGAAACAGCCCTTTACAGGAGAGAGCCACTCACTCACAGACACGTCTAACTGATGTGAGAGCCTCCAAAAAAAGCTACTTTGCAGGAGAAGTCATCTAAGGGAATATTCCTAATGTGTTCAAAGGGTGGTTTTTGTAGGGCAGAGGGAATCAAGTTGAGATCCCAAGGAAGCACATGGTGCTTATAGCCAGATACACATTAAACAAACAAGCTTTAGTCCTTTAAGAGTGAAGGCACAGAGCAATCCACCTCTGGTAAGGATGAGCTAAACACCCCCCGGTTCGGTTTGCACCAGAACTTGCGAACAGGCAAAAAAAGTGTTAGAAAACGCGAACACCGTTAAAGACTATAGGACACGAACATAAAAAATCAAATCAAAAGTGCTAATTTTAAAGGCTTATATGCAAGGTAATGTCATAAAGTGTTTGGGAACCTGGGTCCTGCTCCAGGGGACCTGTATCAATGTAAAAAAAAAGTTTTAAAAATTTAAGTTTTTTTCGGTTGCAGCGATTTTAATAATGCTTAAAGTGAAACAATGAAAGTGAAATATTCCTTTAAATTTAGATTTTGTGATTGGGGGGTGTCTATAGTATGCATGTAAAGTGGCACATTTTTCCTGTGTTTAGAACAGTCCCGCAGCAAAATAACATTTCTAAAAGTACTTGCGGCTGTAATGAATTGTTGGGTTCTCTGTCATGGAGTCATGTGGGACATCCATTTTCCTTTTACAAAGACATTCCAACACCTTCAGGAGTTTCAGACACATAAGATTTTGTATATAAGGAAGCTTTAACACAGCAGACTTTGAGGCCATGGATAATGGCACAAGTACTGATGCTTTTCTTTGCGGGCTTAGCTTCTTTTTAGGTTTCTGAAATTGCAACAGAGCATTAACACATAATTATATATTGATTGCATTAACACTTTTTGGAAACTACAAAATAAAATGAGTATAATGAACTATCCTGATGACACTACCTACGCAAAGAGAAGAATGCCAAGTCAACTAATTATACATATCTGGCTTAAATTATATAAAGAAAACCCAACAAATCAGAATTCTAAATGTCTACCTGGAAAGGCAATATTATATGCAAGACAACGCACATTAGAGTTTGTGAATATTTCCTACTGCATTTATGTACAATAATTTGCATAAATTAAACTTACTTCAGTCCAATACAAATAAGAGAGCGCAATTTGACATCCATCTGTGCATGAGCTGCATCGTGACTCACATTTACAGACTGTACGCCCTATAAAAAAAAAAAAAAAAAAAGTGTAACAGAAAAAAAAAAAGATTTTCCTTATCAAAAGTACAAATAAAAATACCTATATAATTTTATAGGAAACAAGGTGATAAAGAAGGAGGGTAAAGAAAAGAGGAAGTGGTATGTCAAAAGGTTTTGCAAGAGCCCTACTTAAACAGGCACATATTGCCAGGATACGAGCTTGAATGGAACAGAGTGCAGTCGAAAGTGTATTACGTAACCGCGCTTTGCAAGACCATTTTCAGAAAACAATGGTGTGTAGGCAACGTCGTTTTTTAAAATTAAGTTTGAAAAACTTTGTTTTTTTTTTTCATGAGAAAAAACAACGGGCCAGATTCAGAGAGCCATTATGCCTGTCTAACTGGTGTTAGACTGGAGTAATTTCAAATTACGCGCGTTTTTTAGCTAGTCGAAAACCTCAAACCATGAATAGACGGCTGGGGGCTTCAATTCGACTGGATTACGTGTTCGTACGCCTTCGGATCTACGCTGCAATAAAATTGCGGCCACTGGGTGGACTTCCCGTCGTTTTCCGCGTCGGGGTATGCAAATGAGCTTTTGCCGGCGATCCCCAAAATTACGATCTTCAATCGCAATCTCTTTAGTCATCTTTTATTTGCGTAACACTATACCAGCTTTTTGCTGCTCTAATATTAGACAGCCCATGTTAAGTATGGCCGTCGTTCCCGCGTCAAATTTTTACGTTTTCCAACGTCTTTTTATTTTTTACGCAAGTCGTTCGGGAATAGGAATGTTCGTAAACGACGCTTCTCAAACAACGAATGACGTAACGACGTGATTTCGCGCAATGCACGGCGGGAAATTTCTGAACGGAGCATGCGCAGTTCGATCGCCGCGGGAATGCGCTTAATTTAAATGCTTCACGCCCCCTAATCGCGTATTTCGATTACGCGGCGAGAAATAGACTACGCCGCCGTAGCGTACGGGCAAAAATCTACCAGGGTTCGGTGTAGAGCCTGGTAAAATACGGCAGCGTAGAGTATATAGATGTTCCTTGTACTGTACTCTTACTCGCTCCATATCTGCTTTATGTTTTACTGCTGAGGAGTGCTTCTGCTGCTCGTCCTACTGAGGGATTATTGCCCTCCCCTGGAGGTGTTGCTTTAGGCTATCCGTGCAATAGCCTTGAGGTGAGGAGCTAGGGACCACCTGAGGTGTCTATTGCTATCATCTTTTCCTGGCATCCTATTCTTGGACTTTCTTGGACATTTGGGTTTTCATCAGAGACTTTATTTTTGTGTATCCAGAGGCATTCTCCTATGGGATGTTTTCTGGTCTTAGGCTGCGTACACACCATCGGACATATCCGATGAAAACGGTCCGCGGACCATTTCCATCGGATATGTCCGATCGGGAGTTTGATCCGATGGCGTGTACACACCATCGGATCAAATTCCCCGCCGCCGGACGGTGCGGTGACGCGGCGGTGACGTTGACGCCGCCACGTCACCGCTACGTCACCGCACCAGGAAGTAAAACACTTCCGCGCATGCGCCGAATCCATTCGGCGGCGGTGGGGGACGACATGTCTGCTGGTAAGTGTACTAACCAGCAGACATGTCGGGCGGACAGATTCCCACCGGATAGATTTCAAAGCATGCTTTGAAATCTGTCGGGTGGAGAAATCTGTCCGCTAGCCCATACACACGAGCGGAGATGTCTGCTGAAACGGTCCATCGGACCGTTTTCAGCGGACATATCCCCTCGTGTGTACGCGGACTTACAGTTTTTTCTGAGTTTTTTTGGACTTGGCACTGTGGAAAATAATTTTATTCTCTAGTGCATGGACTTTTATTGGTCTCACACTGCACGGGTTAGTGTATCTGTCACCATTTTGTGAAATATTGGAGTCACCCCCATTGTGTATTATGATTTACACTGTTTATTTTATTATGTTGGTTATTATGTTGTTCTAAGTTCACTTTCCCTCATCACATCCACTCATCCAGACACTTGTATCACCCCCCACCCTACCCACCCCACCATTACAGCGCAGACACCACCCCCTCCCTTTTTTCACTTGCAATTTCTTTCTGCCTAGGACAGATTGTCAGGCGTCTGCTGCAGTACTCCTAGTCCACCTCCCAGCCCACCCCCCTCAGTAGCGCAGGAGCCTTTCCATATATTTGTGAAGCTCTGGATTTAACCATGGGCTCCACAGGTGCGCTAAAGCTTCAGTTGGTGGTTAAAGACCAAAAACTTGCGGAAAGGAAGGCTCTTTGTTCCAGTGACCTGGAAGGTGGTGTCTACGAATGTCAGCCTGTTAGGCTAGGGCGCAGTGTTAGAAGTAGCTTCAGCCCTGGAAAACTGGGCAAAAACCAAAGAGAGCCTTGCCCATCAACATACTGGAGATTCAGGCAGTATACTTTGCTATCAGAACCTGGACAAACAGGTTACAGGGTCACCCTGTTCAGATTCAATCCGACAATGCTACTGCAGTAGCTTATATCAATCACCAAGGAGGCACCTGGAGTCGGAATGCCCAGAAGGAGGTGAATCAAATTTGGATATGGGCAGAAGAAAATGTTCCTCGTCTTTTTGCAATCTTCATTCCAGAGGTAGAGAACTGGCAAGCAGACTATCTTAGTCACCAGCAACTACCTCCAGGAGAGTGGTCTCTCCACCCCGATGTCTTTCAGGCAATATGCCAGAGATGGGGGACCCGGATGTAGACCTGCTAGCTTCCAGGCTCAACAGGAAGTTGGACAACTTTGTGTCCAGAACGAGAGATCCGTTGGCCTATGGAAAGGATGCTCTGATAATTCCTTGGAATCAGTTTTCACTGGTCTATGCATTCCCTCCGATCCCTCTCTTACAGAGATTGCTGTGCAAGATCAAGGGAATCAAGGGAATATCAGTAATCCTAGTGGCCCTGAATTGGCCCAGGAGACCCTGGTATGCTGAGATCATTAAGATGATGGTAGGAAGACCGTGGGTGCTTCCACTACGTCATGACATGCTGTCACAGGGTCCAGTGTTCCACCCTTCCTTACAGAAGATACATTTGACGGTCTGGCTACTGAGACCTACATCTAAAAAAAACAAGGCCTCTCAGGTCCAGTTCTAGCTACACTCAACGCTAGAAAGCCAGCCTCCGGGCTTAACTACTACAGAGTCTGGAAGGCGTATGTTTCCTGGTGTGAATCCAGAGGGTGGATCCAGAGGGTGGATCCAGAGGGTGGAATCCTCAAAAGTATGCCATAAGTAGGATTCTCGCCTTTTGCCAATTAGGAGTGGTTATGAAATTAGCCCCTCAGAACCATCAAGGGTCAAATATCCGCTCTATCAGTCTTTTTTTCAGAGACCACTAACATCTTATTCCCTAGTCTGGGCATTCATTCAGGGAGTACTGAGGATTAATCCACCAGTCAAGTCTCCCTTAGGTCCCTGGGATTTGAACTTGGTATTGTCAGTCTTGCAAAAGCAGCCTTTTGAACCTGTCCCCCGTATTCCATTGATTCCGCTAGAAGAGTATCAGAATTAGCAGCTTTTTCTTATAAAGAGCCTTATTTAGTTTGTCACAAGGACAAAAACTTACTACGCCCCCATCCTACCTTTTTCCAAAGGTGGTATTAGCATTTCATTTAAATCAAGACATCGTTTTGGCTTTCTTTTTTCCTAAGCAGTGGTCAGTGGGGAAAAAGTTATTGCACTCTCTCGATGTAGTGAGAGCAGTAAAAGTTTATCTGCAGGCAACTGCCCAGGTACACAAAACACATGTTTTGTTTATTGTGCCAGATGGTCCCAGGAAGGGCTAAGCGGCATCAAAACCCACCATTTCTAGGTGGATTCTACAAGTAATTTTTCAAGTTTATGGTTTAAGGAACAAGATTCCTCCTTTTTCTGTTAAGGCACGCTCGACCAGGGCAATAAATGCTTCATGGGCATTGCATCACCAGGCTTCGATGACTCAGATCTGTAAAGCTGCAACTTGGTCTTCAGTCCATGCATTTACCAAATTCTATCAAATGGATGTAAGAGGAAATGAGGATTCTGCCTTCGGGCGTAGTGTGCTGCAAGCAGTGGTCTAGGGTTTCTTGTCTGTTAACGACCTGCTTGGATCTGTGTCTCCCACACTTCATTGAGCATTGCTTTGGGACAACCCACTATGTAATGAATAGAGGCTCTTTGTCCCGTGGTGTATGATAAAAAAAATATAACAGCTTACCTGTAAAATCCTTTTCTTGGAGTACACCACAGGACACAGAAGCCCCCTTCCTTTTAGGAACCTTACTGCTTTGCTACAAAACTGAGGTACTTCCCTTAGGTGAGGGGTTATAAGGAGGGGAACTTGTCTTAATTGGTTGTGCCAGTGTCCAATCACCTCTGGTGATCATACAACCCACTATGTAATGAATAGAGGTTCTGTGTCCTCCGTGGTGTACTCCAAGAAAATTATTTTACAGATAAGCCGTTATTAAAAAAAATAGGATTTTAGTACTTACCGTAAAATCCTTTTCCTCAATTTAATGGATGGGCACTCTCTTGACAAAGTGAGTATTCAGCCTTCAACTAGGAAAGGGCTAGGCAGAAACAGGTTAATGTTTAAACACAAACTGTAGAGTACCGCCCGGGGGCCTCTAGGTACAACCACTCTCTGCACCATGCAGCTCAGTTTGTCAAAAAGCAGTACAAAAACATAAAAAGGAGGGGTGGGTGCTGTGTCCGTCCATGAACTCGGCGAAAAGGATTTTACGGTGAGTACAAAAAATTTTATTTTCTCTTTCGTTCATGGACAGCCACAGCACTCTTGACAAAGTGGGACGTCCCAAAGCAGTGTAAAAAAAAACGAGGGGTGGGAACAGCAATAAAACCAAACTTCACCCCAACAAAAACCAGAGCTCCTCAAGGAGAAGTTGCAACCATTAAACGGCCGCCTGCAAAACCTTGCGGCCGAAGGAAGCATCCGAAGGTGCACTCAGATCAACCTTGTAGAATTTTGTGAAAGTGTGAACAGACAACCAAGTCGTGCCTTACACACCTGGGAAACAGACGCTTGGTGTCGGAAAGCCCAAGAGGCACCTATTGCCCTGGTCGAATGTGCCGTGACAAGGAAGGGGGGCATCCGCCCCTTTAGGGCATAAGTCTGGATCACGATCTGCCTGATCCACCTAGAAATGGTGTAAGACGAGACCGCTAGGCCATTCTTAGGACCAGCTACCGAAACAAACAGCGAGTCAGACCTCTGGAATGGAGCAGTAGCCGCAGAGCCCAAACCACGTCCAAGGAGTGCAAAGCAGTCTCCGTCGGATGTGAGGGTGAGGACACAAAGACAGGAGGACAATGTCCTCATTGAGATAAAAGGCCAAAATGACTTTAGGAAAAACGGAAGGTTGCAGAGGCAACACTAGCTTATCCTTGTGAAAGACCAGAAATGGAGCCTTGCAGGACAAGGCCTCCAGCTCAAAAACACGTCTGACAGATGTAATAGCCACCAAGAAGACCTCCTTCTGAGACAACATCAGCAACGGAACCTCCCTAATGTTCTCAAACGGAGGCTTCTGAAACCCCCGAGAGAACTAGGTTCAAATCCCACGGAGGAAGCAGAGGACGGACTGGAGGGGCCACATGCCGAATCCCCTGCACAAACTTTCTCACTAGATAGCGAGCCGCCAGGGGTCTTTAAAAAAAAGACAGCTAGGGCAGAAATCTGCCCCTTAACCGTACTTAAGGCCAGCTTCTGATCCACCCCACACTGTAAGAACAGTAGGACCCTCGACACCGAATAGGTGTGCGAACACCACCCCATTTCTTCACACAGAGACATGCAAGCCTTCCATGTGCGATGGTAAATCTTCCTGGAAGCTGATTTTCATGCCCTCAACATGGTAGAAATCACAAAATCTGACAGGCCTCGGTCTCTCAACACCTGGCTTTCAACAGCCAGGCTGTTAAAACCAGCGACCGTAAAGCAGGATAGAGTATGGGACCTTGCAAAAAAGTTCCTCTCGTAGCGGCAGACGCCAGGAAACATCTGCCACCAGACGCACCAGATTGGCGTACCAAGGACGCTGAGGCCAATCCGGGGCAACCAGGATCATTGGTATCCCTGCGGCCTCCACTCTACGAAGCACGGCAGGAAGAAGCTTTAGAGGAGGAAAGGCATAAAGCAGCAGATACCAACCCCACGGTGCCACCAACGCATCTGACGGCCCTTGATCTGGCCACGAACCTCAATACCTTCCGATTGAGACAAGACACCATGAGAACCACTTCCGGCGTGCCATCTCTGGCAGATGAGGTAAAACACATCCGGGTGCAGAGACCATTCTCCCTGGTCCAGCATCTGACATCCAGCATCTGCCAGTTTTCCACACCCGGAATGTACACGGCCGGCAGAGCCGGCACCCTTCGTTCTGCCCACCTCAGGATGTTAGCGACCTCTGAAGCTGCGGCCACGCTTCTTGTTCCCCCTTGATGATTGGCATGCGCCAACGCCGTGGCGTTGTCCGACTGTATCCTGACCGGGTGCCTCTGCAGTCTCTGAGACCATGCAAAGAGACAAAGCTTCCTCCAGAGTCCAGCGACCCTGGGCCGACTGGACCCCCCCAGACACCCCCCCAGCCGGTAAGACTGGTGTCTGTCGTGATTATCGTTTAGTGAAAGGGAAGGAACATCTTCCTGGACC